>VXBW01005251.1:0-34769 GCA_013400375.1 Thinocorus orbignyianus
TGGCGCTTCAGGAGGGGCGGCCTGAGTGCCCCACCGCCACCCCGGGCGGCCAGCAGTGCCCTGTGCGCCAGGCCTCCCCCCTGCGAAATAAATTGGGGAATCATAGAATGGTTGGAGATGGAAGGGACCTTAAAGATAATCCATTTCCAAGCCCCCTGCCATGGGCAGGGACACCTCAAAACAGGTTGCTCAAAGCAGACTGTCGTGCGGTTTGAGCTTCTAACTGTGCTTTCCCTGGCTGCAAGGTATTCTGCTCCTATATGTGACTGTTCATCTCAGCAGCCAAACATTCAGATACAGATTTCACAAGTAAGCTGTTGGGGATTTTCCTTATTAGGAAAAAAAAAAAAAAGTCCTTTTTTTTTTTCTTATTAGGAAAAAAGAAATCTTTCTGAGTTTGTCCCTTCCTCTGCTTCTTGTTGAAAGCTTGTGATCTGATGCTGTCTTTGGTGACCTGATCTTGAAATTAAATTAAATACTGTTTCCTTGTATTTGCTGGATACGTTTATTTATTATTGTTCTCCTGTTCTGAAAGCTGCTTTGTTTGTTTTCAGTGGTGCTGAACCCAGGTTATCTTGTTTATCTATTCTATTAAAAACTAGAAAAAAGCAGTTATCAAAATTTCTGGGTTACAGAGGAAAACTAGAAAAAAAAGTTAAGTAAATTCCAAACAACAGAGACACAACTAAACTTTAATGGATTCTAATTATACCACAAATTGTCTTAAAAGTTCAGCATCGCAGGCTCAAAGGTGGTTTCCAGCCTTTCTGTGCCAGCAGTGCATTGCGGTGGGAGAGGGTTCCCGTCTGGGAGCAGAAGCTTCCTCTTAGTCTGCACCTGAGAATGCAATGTTTCCTCTTTGGACGCAGAAAAAATAATAATAATAACTTTTAAAAAGCAGCAATTGTACTCTCAGTCAGCACAGATCAACCTTCTTCAGGTTTTGGTCTTTTTCCCAAGCGTGAGCATCCCTGTGGCAGGACTTGGTTTCCTGTCCGGCTCAAGCACTGCACAGAGCAGACCTGTAGATAGCAGCAGTGCTCTAGTGCTTGCTGCTCAGCCTGGCACCCTAAAACAAACCACAGAATAAAGGTGCCTTTTTGAAAATCCATGGGTAGTTTGGTTTTCTTCTCAACTCCTCACATTTTTCAGTCACCATAATGCAAATTTAATTAAAAAAAAAAAACAACAACCATGAAATTTTGCTTGAATAACTGTCTCATCTCGTAAAAAATCCCCACCAAAACACATTGCTGGCTCATGCTGAGCTTCTCATCCACCAATAATATCATAATAGTTCTTCCAGGTCTTCTACAGAGCAGTTGCTTGAGACTATTTGAAAGAGTTTTCAATTTTTCAGGTAGGTGTAATTTTGTGCTTGGCTTTCATGATATATTAATATAATATAGGAGAATTTGGCTTAAATTGCCATGCAACTGATGAAGCTGATAAAGAGATATGATTGCTATAAAAGTGTAATTAGGTAAGTCCAGTTACTTGATAGAATTTGGCAGGAATGAACTGGAACTGAAATTTCTTTCCTTTTACCATTTCAATAATACAAATTACAGATAGCTGTGAACCACCCAAACAAGCTCTAAAGGGAGTGGTTTCATCCAAGTGAACTTGAAAGCCATTGTTAACACTGTTGGGATGGGAACTGCAGCTCGTTGTGGGTTTGGAGCTGCGGGATGGGATTTGTGACAGCGTGGAGCAGCATAAGGTGCAAGGTGACTGCAGGCACATTGTGATGGAGAGCCCTACCTCAGCAGCTCCTGCAGCTTCACTCTGCGGTGAGCAGGAAAGGTCTGCCTCCCCTAGAGCAGAGTGGTCACCTGCAAAGCACAGGTTTCCTATACAACACAGAGATGGAAATTAATTTATTCCTTTTAAGTTAATTGCATCCAACAATTTTGCAGTGCCCAAGATGTCTAATCCCTATTGTATTTGGGTGTGATCCCAGGGGATACTGTGAAACCCACGAAAGCAATTACAGATATCTTTCCACTGTGTTTACACATGGTATACACACCAATATCAGCTTCTGCAATTAACCTGATTTTACCCTTCTGAACGTGTCACAGACTGTCTTGGACTGTTTCTTGAGAATGAACTTTTGTTGGAAAGCACTTGACGTACTGGATATCAGCATAGTGATAAGTTTTCTTTTCAGATTTTGAGGCTCCTGCGGCATGTTTATTTAATGTGTTCCAAATTTCCATGGTTAACATATTTTCAAAACATGCCAGGTAACCCTACGTTGTCTGCAATCTATTCAGAAAGACTGACCAGACTTGGATTAGGACCATGTCTCCACCTAGCTACGGCAAGAGATGCAACGGCCGTGTCCTGCCAAATTGTAGTTTTCAGCAAAGTGGGATGGGAACAGCCATGTCACATGTGGATATGATTACCTGTGGGATCCCAGGGATAGTTATTTAATAATTCATCTTTTTAAAGCCTCCTAAGTCTGCCCTTAGTAAAAAAAAGTCACATTCCTCATGCTCTTAAAGATGTGACTTGAAATAGAGCTAGCATTTCTAACCACGTAACACTTTCTCCTCTTTTTTGTTCAGCTCAAGAAAATTCAGCTACCCCTTTAGGGGTAAGTAAAGGAGGATTTTTTCCTGATTGTGAATTTAAACAGGGACACATAAATCAGTATAGGAAACTTCTTTTGATGTTTGTTTGTTTGTTTTTTTCTAGTCCTTGCTCGCTTGCTATGTAGATAACCAAGAGCTAGAGCATGTATATTTTGAGATGATAGTGGGAGATTAAATGCTTCTAGTTACAACAGCTGTGTTATTGCACGTGGTTCCATTTTCACAGATTTAATATGGATAATGACATGAAGATTACGCGTTCCCAGTTCCAGTTCTACAAGGAAAACTTTCTAGGAACTTTCTCAATCTGCTGTTTAAGACGTGTGTACTCAAGGCCTCCAACATGTTTTTCAGGTCTCCTCAGACACAGCCAAAGCCTCTTTAAAACTTCCCACCTTAAAGCACTGTCGTACTCTCTAAATAGACAACATGTGTTGCAAATGCTTTATCTATCTAGCCAAACCTCAAAACAGTTTCAAGAAATAAAGCTCAACACCTAGAAATTATCTTTAAATGAGAAAATGTGAGTTTCAGTGGCTGTTAGTGACAGCACACATGGGGCGGTGGAGGAGAGTGGGTCTTGTTGCCAAAGGCCAGTGTGATGGGCGTGGATGGAGCCATGCAGCTCTTCATGTGGGCCATGTGGTACCTTGAGACAAGTGACCTGCTGGCAGTCAGGTCTCAGTCCAGGAGCATCGCGCCTGGCTGGCAAGTCTGTGCACTGGAACTACCCAGCAATTAAAGATGTAGAGGGGATAAAGCTCTCCGAACTCCCTCAAATCTGATTCTATGCTCTGACAATGTCGGGTAGAGAGCAACGTCAGAGTTGGAGACCTGAAGGTCCTCACTCCTGGAGTCCCATCAGGGATTCCCACTCCTCTGTTGCTTGCTTGTGAAGGCAACCTATAGCTTTGTCCTGCAGCAGAGCTCAGGGTCCCAGCTCCATGTCTGTGATGAATTTTGGCTCCTACCTGACCACAGGCTCAGGTTCAAATCACACCTGGAATTACAGTACGAGTCTGATGTGCTTAAATAGGCACTGCTGGTGCATCCAGAGTGTAACTGAAAACAGATACCAGTGTCCAATTATACACAACAAAATTAGTGGAGATACAGCATATGCATTTAGGCTTAGGTAAATGTGTCTCAAAATACCGAATGAAATTGTTTAAGCTAGAAAGGAGGTTAGAAAAAAAAAAGCTGAGATTAGTTTTACTTGCTATTTTGTGAAACTTTGCTTCTTGTGTGATCTTATTACAGCTCATTTACATAGTTTTTCCTTTTTGTTTGTTTGGGGGTTTTTGTTTTGTTTTGCTTTTAATTTTAGTTTGAAATTTACCACTTTGGCTTTTTGCAGCTTCAAAGTCCAGGTTCAAATAACAAATGAAATGTGTGTGCACTGTCAAACTTGATAGCCCTATCACTTTATGCAACTATTTGTGGATACAGGGAAAAAATTGATAAGTAACTCTGAGAACTGTTTCAAAGGGAGCTATGGAGAAAAAATATTTTACCCAAATAAAATTATGTTACATCAGTAGCTCCAAAAACACTGACTGTTGTATCATTTTGCATTTTATGGCACCATTGCTGCATCAGCAGGATACTGAGAGTCTGGGTCAAAAAGGGGATGTCAGTTACTTTCTGAGGACAATGATTACAATTGTAGTTCCTCAGCCTTGCTGGGGAAACGTGGGTTAATATGCTGCTCACATCTGTGTAATAGAAACCCAGAAGGCATCTTGCTGGAATTATGGATGCCAGACATTTTCCAGAGCCTTGTCAAAAGTTCAGTTCATTGCCAGTTGCTAATTTAAAGCTATAAATGCCCCATGACAGGACAATATTTTCTAAAAAGGATAAGAACCTAACCTTGGAAAGGGCACAAGTGCTTTGTCGTTAATATTTCATGAACCCTACTCAGTTTAATTGGTGTTCAATGTGCCACGAATGCTCGGTATTGATGGCTTCTTCTCTTACCAGCACATGGCATGAATGACCATTTGCAAGCCAGCCACGGTTTCATCTTTCATTCCCTGTTGAGGCATTTCAGCGACTCTAAAAACCAATACTTTGTCACATTAACACCCAAGACCAGCCACCTATGGGGGTCTGGATTATAAATAGAGATCCTCTCCAGAAGCCTAGTCTTACCTGAGATACCCATCTGCGAGTGCCACCAGGCGTGATCCTTGCACGCCTCTTACTGGGTGGTTGCAGTGGATCTCTCCTGCAAAGAGGAGAGAGGAGAGGTTGCACATGGTGCTGCATACACTGTGCTCTCCCAGCTTGAAGAGGTGAGAGCACACTCTGTTGGTTTTGCTGAGCAGAAAGTCATGCTTGGGTTATATTTGGAGAGGACTGTGTGAAACGAGGATGGGGCAGAGGAGGCAGGTGACCATGCTATCTTCTCTTCCAGAGCCTTCAAAATACACCAGCCTTGTTCTGCCAGGATCATCACTTTTTTTTTGCATTTGAACTGCAGATATTGCCCGTTTTGGTTTTTTTTTTTGGTAAGGCGAGTGCGTTCAGCCAAGTAGCACAGTAGGTGGTGTTAAAAAATCCTGCATGACCACGTTGCTTCCCCATAGCTATTTATTGTACCATGGACCACAACAGCTGCACTGGACTTCCACGTGACACACATGTCTGGTCTGTGCCAGCGTATCAGTCAGCCCGGCAAGTCCTCTTACTTACATTGCAACCCTCATAGCAGCAATCTCACTCCGCTTCACATGTTATAATTAGACCTTGAAAACCAGTTCAGATAAACATAACTCAAATGTTAAAAATCTCCAAACTGGCTGACATAAACAAGTAAAGAAGTGAGAGGCTGGGGAGTTTGGATTTGATCTGTCCTTGCCGGCATGACTTTGGCATAGTGATCCAGCTCTGTTTTGAACAAAATACAGTTTTCATGTCGTGGTTTCACTTTGCAGCAAAAAAAAAGTTTTCCCCTTTGGCTAAGCTGAAGACAATTAGATGTGCAAGAAAGGAATATCAGGTATCATATTTGCAGAGTTGTCTTTGATTACATTACCTTATGGCAGAGCAAGGTTCACTCATATTTAGCTGTTGCAAAGTTGATACAGCTCAGACCTTGTCAACGCTGTGGATGTGCTCCAAGTATAGTCACCGATCTAATTTCATTGCAGATAGGCAAAACTAATTAAAAGACAGTTGTATCCCACAATACAAATGACTGAAATATAAGACACAATTGAAGAAAGAGGGAATTTGCCTGTGACCTGAGAATAAACTGGTGAAGATTTTTTTGGCTGAAGCAGAAGAATTAAGGAAATTGAGATTTGAGAAGCAGACTTGATACTGTAAAGAAAATGGAGGAGAATCTTATAAACATAGGGATTATATTGTTATTGTGACTTGATTTGGTTTCAGGAAGTTAAGAATTTTCTCTTTGAACTCAGAAATTCAGTTTTCACACGTATTCGGTCAATGAATCTGCTATCTTTCCCAGTCCTGAGAGACTCTAAGATGTAATACCTAGGATCAGAATTTGGGACCTCTTGTTTAGCCACCTTTATTTCTTGGGATTTCACCAATTTTTACATTTAGTGCGTGACATGGGTTGGAGGGAGAGTGGTATATGTGTGGGCTCCCAGGAAAGACGAAGTTTGAGAGAAGAAGTTCATGAGGTGCTAGCTCTCAACATCATAATTTTTATGAACATTACAATTTAATTAACTTCTTCCTTGCTTTGAAAGCATTTGGCAGTCCAGGAGTCTGTTTGCCAGAGGCAAACTAAAAACAAAAGCCTGTGGTCTGTAATTTATTGAGAAGCGTAATCACACATATAGGCAAAAAAAAGAAAACACTTACATCCAGGAAATTATAGTTATTTAAGCTACATTTCTTGTCTATAATGACCAAGATCTCTGCAGCCTTAAAAAAACACTGATCGTCACTTCAGCCAGTGCTGGCCAAAGTAAATATGCTATACCCACAGAAAGCATTTTACTAACTGGTGTGAAAATTCTACATTGCACGCATCTAAATTCCTCCAAAAAGCACAAGTGCTTCATATACTGAGCAGAAGACTTCCCTGCCAATATTTCTGTAGGGACCATGGGATCCTGCCCACAGGAATCATCCTCACAGTCCTGAGAGGCAGACACAAGTCACACTCTAATATAAGCAACATACATACACAGAAGCAAAGAGGCTCATTCCAGAGCTGCAGGGGCTCGTAGCACTTCGCCACATAAATGGTGCTGTTTTATTTGATAGACCCCGAAATATGCCAGCCGAGAGTTTCACAGGGTATACCATTGCCAGACAGAGATATGTGAGCTTCAATCTGGCATGGTTCAAAACTGCTCAAAAAATCATACCAGATACTGGAGATGCATAGAAGCCCAGACAACCTGTGTGGTTTGGAAGGGCAAGCAACCTGTACCACAGCTGGGAGCAGAACCCAGGGGCTTTAACAAGCTAATCCTCTTCTAAATCACTAATGAAAGTTCACAAATCACTGGCTTCTGAGAAGGAAGCGGTATGGCAATGAAAAGCATTAATGAGATTGAACCTATTTTTAAACTGCTAAAATCAACCTCGGTTGTTTAGGAAATGCTGCTGAAATTTATAGTTGTTTTAGTGCAGGTTTAATAGTAGTTCTGAGGTGGAGAGAAGTAAATTGAAGCTCTGTGAATTAAAAGTCCGTTGAATAAAACCTATCTGAATAAATAAAATGCAGAATTGATGCAGAGATCTCAAAACAGAGCAAAATGGTGATCTGCTTCAGGTAGTGAGAATTTTTGACCTCTGTATTGGATTTAAATTTTGTCAGAGTGCTTTTGGTAAAGCTGCAGGGAAAGAATTTATAGCAATTCAATCTGTAACAAAAAGTATAGCTCCAAGAACCTGGACAGCGTATAATCTGTGGCATATTTTGCAAGCAATAAACCCCCGTTTTAATAACAGATGCATGTTCATAATCACATTGGTCAAAGGAGAGCTGCACATCCAGCATACCTTGGAGATGTCTCACCAGTGCACAAATAGGGATCACACTCAGCATCTCCAGAAAAAAACCTGTGGAGTCAGATGCGGAGGTGGAGGTGGGGGCAGTTAGTTGATGCCAAGAAGGCAAATGTCACTTTGATTCTTTGTCTACTACCATGGTTCCAAGAAATAGCCCAGGCAGCAGCAGCTCCTGTTAGTACTTTGAAAAACAAGCCTTTGCTTGTTTGGGATTCAAGGGGAAAACTGCTTTGGGGGGCTATAATAGGTTCTGCTCACATTTTTGTGCTGCTTTGCACTGTGGGGAACAGGCTCAACTGGCAGCTCTGTGCTACCTGCAGGTAGTTAAGGACTGAAAACTTCCTTTAGGATCTAAAGTACAGGGAGTGTAAACTATCCTCTTTGCAAATTAAATAACTTGACACAAGAAAGCACATTTTTATGTCCTGTTCTTGAATTTCATTTTTTTCATTTAGTATTAGAAATGTATAGGAATACAAGACATCAAAGCAGAGCTGTCTCAGGGATGTCCAAGCACAAGAACATATGCCTCCTGTGATTAACAGCAGCAGGGGAGGAAAGAGGAAATCTTATCCAGGAGGAGTTGTCACATTCCTGTTATGGTGAGTACTGTCAGGTCCTTCAGACAGAGCAGATCCTTCTCTAAAGGAGTGTACATGGGGAAAACTGCGAGGAAAGTAAAGACTACATCAGATCTTTCATGATCAAAACCCATGGCTTCAGGGAGCCCCTCTATTGCCAGGCTGATATTTTTTTTCTTATTAGGATCCACAGAAAACTTGCTGTGAAAATTACCTTTGAAGTACCTGCAAAAACAGGGAGAAGATGACTAGGACTGAGATATTATGGAATGATATATTGTACATGCAGAATAGTATTGAGTATGCATGGCAGTCAAACCACAACAAAGCAGGCTGGTGCTATGGCAGCCTACTCAGAGAAGTGGGCTAAGAAGGTAACCACCAGAGAACTCTTCCCAAAAAGCTCTCCCACTGTTTTTATGCTGAGAAGCAGGGGCCTCACCTAGAGCTGTGCTTGATTTTGCTTGCCTTGGAGGTCTTCTACTGAACAGCTTGGAGTGCAAAATTAGCAGGGAAAGAGGGTCCTTAGCCAGGTTTTTAAGTTATTTAAACCAGAAGGCACAGCTTGAAAAATATTGTTCACGAGAAATAGTGTCCATACACCCTTCTAAGTGAATGGCTGCGTGAAGAGATGAGGAGTCATTATGGTGCTTTACAGCAATAACTGAGTCAAATGTTTCTTTTGTAAGAGCTGAAAGCCCTGAGGGAATTGGAGGATGAAGCTGCTGAGCCGCTTTCCGTTACATTTGAAAAGTTATGGCAGTCATGAAATTTCTCCTGGAAAAGGGGAAACACAACCCCCATTTTCAAAAAAGGGAGAAAAGGAAGACCTGGGGAACTACAGGCCAGTCAGTCTCACCTCTGTGCCAAATAAGGTCTTGAAGCAAATCTTCCTGGAAACTCCGCTAAGGCACATAGGAAATGAGAAGGTGATTAGTAACACCCAGCACAGCTTCACGAAGGGTAAGTCAAGCCTGATAAATTTGTTGACCTTCTATGTTGGGGTTACAGCATTGATGGATAAGGGGAGAGCAATTGACAATACCTATCTGGACATCTGCAAAGCATTTGACACTGTCCTGTGTGACATCCTTGTCTCAGAATTGGAGATACATGGATTTGATGGATGGACCACTTGGTGGATAAGGAACTGGCTGGATAGATATAACTGGTTAGATATTAGGAAGAAATTCATTACTATGGGGGTGGTGAGGCACTGACACAGGTTACCCAGAGGAGCTGTGGATGCCCCTTCTCTGCAGGCCAGGCTGGATGGGGCTTTGAGCAACCAGATGTAGTGGAATGTATCCCTGCCTGTGGCAGGGGGTTGGAACTCCATGATCTTTAAGGTCCCTTCCAACCCAAACCATTCTATGATCCTGTGAAACAGCCCAAATTTGTCAAATGATAGCCATTCCATAAACCATAAATAAGTTTTGCACTCTAAGTGCAGTCCCATGTACTCCTTGGTTTCCACTGCTGTGGGTGAAAAGGGACTCCCAAATCTGATCTCACCCTCCAAATCTGATGTTACCCTTGAGAGCAGTTCACTCTAGCCTTTCTGGCTATGCAAGGGGATATGAAAGCATGACAAAAAGTAGTTGCAGAGTATTTAATCTGCATGCTGGGGTGCTGCTGAGAAGTCCAGCTCCCTGCAATGTGATGGAGTCAGAAAAGAAACTGTTGTTGTGGGAACCATAGCAAGTAGGTAGGCTGCTGTATCCATCACATTTCTTCAGAAAAAAAATACAGTATCCTGAGAAGAAAAAATAGAACAAAGTGCCTTTCCTTTGCTAGCAAGGAGGGGTACTCAAGCACAGCTAGACCAGATGGGAAGAAGCTCCCCTAAGCCAGCTATGTGCTTGCAAAACCCCGTGGCAAATCCTGTTTCTATAAGGGATTCTTTCCTGCTTATATTTTATTTCAAAGGTTTCATTTGGGAATAGAGAACTGCATTTTATTTATACAGAAGAAAGAAATCAACATACAAAGCTCATATTTCAAATTCTCACCCATTTCACTTCTGAAAGGCCTTATTCAGAGTCAGCTGAAAATACTTGCCTTTAATGTGTGTTGGGAAAAACCTAAGCATATGAAACTAAGCACATCCAGAAAAACACCCATTTCCACTTCCCTCACATTAGCTGCCATCTTAAAAGACCTGTGGCTGGATTTTTGGGTGAGAACATGAACCTCTCTTCTACTTCTGGCACAGCCACAGGCCCGTAAGAGAGGGATAACTCCAGCCTCATCTGCTGAGTGCTGCAGGTTGGTGTGCATGAGCCAAATGATCACTTTAGAAGAAACAGTAATGTGTTTATTTAATAACACAAAGTGCTGTGGTCAGAAACTCAAATGAAGAACCTCGTGGACTGAAGCAAATCTTGAGAAAGAGGCTGTTAAAGGAGAGGGGAGAAAAATCTTTTCTTTTAACCTTCCCGACCTCCACTCTGCGACAACCCGCTGCTGAGGACAGCTGAAGGAGATGCACTGAATCAGCACGTCTCTCAGCTGCTTTGGCCACTTGCCCTCCTCGCCCACTCTTTGGGCTTCCCTGGCTACGGCTCCATCTGTATTTATACCACACTCCCCAGATACTGCAGTGGTCGCTGTGGTATAAATACTGCTAGACAGCTATAAATCACTCTTGTCACTGAGAGGTCTGAGTGTGGAACAAATATGATTTAGCTGTGGGTCTCCATGGTAGAAGGGAGGATTTTGGGCTGCTTTCTGACACCACGACTTCTTCCATCACAAAACTCTCGCCTGGGGACCTCATGCCTGCATATAGGTTGAGGGAAGTTGGTATAAACTTGGGGCAAACCTCTTTTCCTTAATGACAGCATGATTTTGAGCTGTGCCATGGTAGGCACAAACTGTAAAGCTTGTTTCTCCTATAGCATCTTTGCATCTTCTGTGTAGGAAGACGTGTAAAACTTATAAGAGTTAGAGGAGAAGAAATAATACAAGGTTGTGCTTTAAATCTCCAGAACTGTCCAGAGGGAGGTGAATATAAACCACTGTGGTTTTATTTTGGAGAAAATTTTCAACATCAGAACAGTCAAACACATGAACTCAGGAGGCTGGTTCTTTTTTTATCAGCTAGAAGTCTGACACTCACCCCTCCAACATCACTAAATTTGTTTCCTTGTTTGTTTCTGTTGATTTAATTGAGCAATTAGACAGTGCAAGAAAGGAACAGAGGCTGTTTTTAATGAAGTTAATTATTTGTTGAAAAAGCTAAAATTTCTTCCACTCCTTCAATTATGAAGCCAAATCCAAAAATTCAGGAGTCATTCATCCATTTGTTTTTGAGCTGCAATATCTGCACAGGCGAATTGGAGAATATTTTTTTAATTTCTGCTCTCTGAGCTCCTTTTTGGGGGGAGGTTAATGAGAAGGGAAAATAGTGTATGCAAAAATGAAGGCACTTACTGCTTTGTGAGTAATCCTGAATATGATTTAAATATAGTTATATGGAATAAAATAAGTCTAAAGGGAGTGGACAAAGAGTAGAGGTAGCAGTGGCAGTTTGTAATTTCTGTGAAGATCATGAAACATTCCTGAAACTCTTCCAATTCAATACCCAATGGCTCATCTTCTATGCAATTGCTCTGAACCCCCACCCTTCCACTTGGGATAGCCTTGCAGCTGTCCAGATGAGCCAGGAAGGTGACCTGTCACCTAAATTTAAAGATCAGATTGAAATTTCTACAACTGGGGTTAGCACATGATATCTGAAGGACTGGAAAAATTGGATTATCCTTCTTGTCAGGGCTTTGGCCAACAGCCACAGAGTCGCCCAGTTTTTATCACCATCTAGTCTGGATTTTTTTTGTTTTATTTTTTAACAAGTAGAGAAACGCAGATAGAATTTCAGCTAGCAGATGTGCTCTTTGTGCGATTGTCTTATTGCAGCATACTCGCCTCATCCTGGTGTCCTGTGAGCAGGAAGAGAAAGTAAAGGATGTATGTATAGGCCAAGCATAGGTAATGTGGTTGGTGCTGTTCTTGACTTTGCATCCAGACCTCTGAGCTGCCTTGCTTTGGGCTGTAGCTGATGAGGAGAAAGAATGAGAGGTTCAGAGAGTCGCATCCATGCCTTGGGGATCAGCTAGGAACTCCTGGTTTGCCATTTTAATGAAGGGTGAGCAGCCCAATTTGCACCAGCCTGCACCCCTACACTCTCCCTGAAGGCAGGATAAAGTGCACCTTTTGAGTCAAGCCACCATAAACCATTCGCCAAAAATGGCACATGCACCATCTTTGCCGAGGAGGGGGAGATGCCTTACTCTCTTGCTCTTGTTCTAAGAAGAGACTACCTGACAGGCATTTCAAGAGTGTGTCCAGGAAGGAGCAGCGAGCAGGTGCCAGGACAGGATTCTCCACATTGCTTCCCACCAGTCAGCGGGGCTCGCAGGAGCCTCTCTCTTTCCCTTGCTCCCCAGTAAAGGTTGCATGGATTAGCATCTACAGAGAGAGCCCACGAGTTTGGCCTCCTGTAGCCCTGCGGAGTCAAGTCGGCTGAAGGGATAAATGTTTGGAGAGGAAGAGCAGGAGGAGCTGAAATCAAAAAGACTTTTCAGTTCAGTTGCAGTTTTACAGTAAAATACATCTTTAGATTTTAAAAAAAAGGCAGTAACATTTTTACCTCTTCTAGCTTCTAATTTTGGCTTTAAAAAATAGTCTTTTCCCATAGCTGAAAAACATGGAGACTTTTTTTTTTTCATTGAATACTTTCTTCCAAGTGTCTTCCTACTGGTTTCATCATTTTCCCCGCAGGCTCGTACTTCATCAAGATCCTGCGAACATCTGCAGCCTCTCTGGGTTACAGATGATGCCACTACCCTAAAAACCAACCATGTTTTGAACTGTTATCAGAGTCCAGGCCTTTTGAAACCAAGAGTATGCTGTTCTCCTTGGCTTGTCTGGATACATAGCATAAAACAGCAAAACCAAAGCCTTTGGATAGTTCTGTGGAACTAAGAAAATAATAATAGCATGAGAGAAAGTGAGGCCAGAAAATGCTTTTCCAAACATACTTCTTTTTTAACTTTACTTTTTTAACTTCTTGACCAACTCCTCCACTGTGTTTTAAATGCTTTTACCACTTAAAGCAGTAGTGAAGGAGAAAAATTGTTGCTGAAAGAAAAATGCAGGCTAATGGCTCTTTTTTTTTTTAAACTAAGCATTGGAAAACTATTTTGTTTCTTGTTACTTTAGAATAGATAAAATATACCTAATTCTGAAACTGTTGGGTAGAAAACTTATGTGTCATTCATTTGGGCTTTGAGACACCACTGGAGAAAAAAGCCTTTGAGATTCCACATGGGGAAAGAGCCTTTAAGTCACCAAGGCTTTCTGAGGTGAGGGGCAGAAATGATGCTCTGGAAATGTGTTTCCCTAATGCCAGCAGAGCAAAGATGGATGAGAACAGCCCCAGGTA
This sequence comes from Thinocorus orbignyianus, assembly GCA_013400375.1. Taxonomy (NCBI): domain Eukaryota; kingdom Metazoa; phylum Chordata; class Aves; order Ciconiiformes; family Thinocoridae; genus Thinocorus; species Thinocorus orbignyianus. The sequence continues at coordinate 13,632 of VXBW01005251.1, forward strand.
CTGAAGCAATGTACCAGCTTGGTTGAGGGGCTTGCATTCTGGAATCAGGGTATGAGCTGGGGGATCATGTGAGGACAAGGGAAGGCTTGGATGTTTTCTTCCAGCAAAGGACATGCACCATCAAACTTGCAAGCAAATAGGCAGGAGCCAGAAAAGCTAGTGAAAGAGTAATTACAGGATAAATAGGAGCTAAAAGTACAGAAGAAGGAATGATGGAAGAAAGAAAAAACCTGGAGCAGAGAGGTGAGAGACAGATAACAAAAAAGAAAGCCCAGGGCCTAGTTGTAGTCCTAGCAAGTACTTTGTCCAGACTATATTTAAATAGCTTCCAGTATCTGTGGGTCATGGTATAAACAGCTGCTCCTCCTCAAGGCTAATGTCATTGAGGAGAAAAACAAAATGGGAATTTGTAAACACGTGTCAGTCCCAGGGTTCCTGATGCAACCTATGTGTTAAGAATATGAGATGGATTTTCTTCTGATTTTGGGTAGAGATTAGTAGTCATTTCCAGAATGGCAGTAAGGAATATATATTTTCATTAGAATGAGAATAAAAGTCTTAATTTTAGGTTTAGTTATAATTATACAGCTCTTTAATCTTAGCAGTAAGCATCCCTGGAGCACTGTACAATTTTTGGTAGAGGAACTGGGTCTCCACAGCAAATGATGTTGTCTAACTAAGAAGTCCCCATGTGGGTGCATACATGTACATGTATCTGAGAGGAGGAAAGCAGCAGTAGGAAGGGGCCGTGGGAAACTGTTTGTGGTAGTCACAGGCATACCAGTCTGCCTGCAAGGTGCTGCCCAGGTTGTAAACTGGCGGATACTTGGAACATGAGAATTTTGGAGTTCACATCTCCAAAGTGGAGTGTGCCTTGGGAAGCACAGTGACTACACAAAGCTTCATTGTGTGCACAGTCAGGAAGGAGGGCAGGGATGGTATTAGCTTAACATGATGTGAAAACAGTGCCCGTGACTCTCCATGTCATGCTGCAGAAGGTTTGATCTTGGAGGAACACTCATGTTTTAACAGATGGAAGTGACCCTCATACTTTACTCAATAGCCAAAGCGTGGATGGCTTATCTCTGTTGTTTTGTGGGCCAGACTGGAAGGGTGAAGTACTTCAGAAACCTGAGGAAGCCAGAGGTACCCAGGCTCTATCAGAAGCGTGGTCCAAAGGCCACTAACAGCCATTATGTGGAGAAGGCAAAGAATGAACACAAGAGATGTATGATGGCAGGGAGCAAAGCAGGCTGGCGAGACCTTGCTTGTAGCTCATTACCCTGAGCATCCACCCATGCTGGAGAATTCCATTGCAAGGGGATGTGATGGTGCACAGCAGTACCTCGACTGAGGTCCTAGCCCTGCAAATAAAAAGCAAGGCTCAGCGTTTGGAGGAACTATCTCTCTCTGTGGGTCATTTCAACCCAAGAGCTGCCAGGTCTGTGCATCCATCCTCCCAGATGCCACCGCCGCTAATCTCCCCGAGGACTGGGCTGGTGTGATATTTAGAGAACAGCGTATCGCCTTTCCTCGGAGCTCAGTCTGGCAAGGCACAGGAGGTGATCTAGCAGAGGAATTTCAGCCTCCAAGGCCTGTCTGCCCTGTGGGGGTATTTGTGTTTGGATGAACTGGCATACAGAAGGGTAATATTAAGTGTTGGCATATAAGCACACATGTTAAAACGTTTTAGGAAAATTAAGGTCAGAAGGGGCCTCTGGAGTTGATCGAGTCCAACCTCCATCCATAAGGCTGTTTCCCACCATCTGTGCAACTATCAAGGGCTCTCGTATGAGTTTTTCAAAGCAGTTTTTGTCAGTGCAGCAATTGTACCTTATTTATCTTATTATGTAGCCATAAAATTAAGGATGATGATAAAAATTGGGAGAAACAAGAAGAAAAAATTACACCAGGGCCCTTAACTCTTAATACCCAGCAACACTTGAGTTCAACCAGAATTTTGAATCCCTAATGTTACCCACTGATATATGTTTGGAAAGAACTGAGGATTAAACAGCCTTTTAAGACAGGAAATGTGAGATAACAGGTAACCAGAACTGTCCATAACATATGGCAGAGGAACAACAAGAAAATGCTGTAAGGGAAGTCTTACAGAAACTTTTTTTCTTTCCACATAACCCTTCTCTGTTTGTATACATGTATATTCACACATCCTTTTCTAAGACTTTTTTGTTTCCTGTGTAGTACAAGGTTTGTTGCTTTGGGTTTGGGTTTTTTTATGATTTGTACTCCATTGTGCATCATGAATCCTACTAATCTGACTGGGATGCTGATACCTGAAGGAGTTCAGTGGGATCCCGGGGTGAATAATGTCACACAGTTTAATGCAAACTTTACTGCCGTGAGGAGACGGAGCCTGGCAGCTGAAGCAGAAGAGGGCTCAGCACATCATGGTGATGAAAGCAGATTGCAACAAAAGAAGCTTCAGAAAAAATAACCTGGGAAACAACCAGATGTAATTCAGACAAGCCCAGTGCAGACCTTTGTGCCTCTCCAGTGTCTAATCCACTAAAGAGATAACGAGAGCTGCCTGCTTGCCTCCTACTTGACTATCCAGAACTGCTGCAGCAGGATGGAGCACCCATCCACCTAAATCCCTCATACAGCCTCTGCATCACATGCTTTGATAGCTCTGAGGCCAGCACATCAGGTCCTTTCCCTTCTCCACAGCATTACTCACCCAACAGCAGAAATGTAAATAAATAAATAAATAAATAAATAAATAAATAAATCACACTAGCAGGGAGCACAAAATGCTCTCTGGGGAGCTGAAAGTGTGGGACTCTTCCCCACTCAACACCTCCTCCCAGTGAGTATTTTGCTTCTTGAGAAAGTAGGTAGTTTGAGATGTAAATGAAGTTTTGGGTAACTAATAGCACATCATAGCTCGCCATGTGTCAAGGAAAAATGTAGCCTTGGATTTGGATAGCTAGCCATTTAAAAAAGCACTGTAGTAAGCTCTGTGCTGGTATCAGCAGGTAGCTCTGATTTATGCGTGACATAACCGGTTGTGGTTTCCTCCCCGAGGGATATCTGCATCTAAAAATAAACGTGGCACAGTTTGTGTTTTTGGCAAGATGGCACAAATACTTTTCAAATTACTCTGTTCACTAGAAAACAATTGCGCTTCATCCACTGATGAGCGTCAGCACCTGCTGCCTTCTGAAGTTCATTTGTGGCGTGAATCATCAGTGGGGCCTTGAAGTGCCATCAGCCCATGTTAGGCTCTAGAGACCTGGAACACACAAAGACTTGGCCTTTTATGGACTCCACCTGGAAGCCCATCTTCTTTGTTTTGTTCCTTGCCCCATGTCCCTCCCATGGGGAGGGAATATAACCTGCACATCCAACCGATGGAGTGCGTGCTGCTGTGGCTGTGGTTTCTGTCCACTCAAAGGTGGTAGGTGCTTCATACAGCTCTACCCATCTCAATGCCGAGGACCGAGCTTTCCAGCTTGTCATCTCGCTGTACAGATGCCAAGCACCAAGCAGTCTTTGCCACTCTGTGGTCTGTAAAGGAAATGAATGAAACATGATCACATCCAGGATCTAAAAGAGCAGTGAAAGGATATTTCTGTACAAAGACGTACACGTTGTCTCCTCAAAAATGTGGCAAAAGCTGGTCTGTCCTGTTAATTTCAGAGGATTTGTATGTGTTATATTGCTCCTCAAACTGCCAGTGGCTTCGCAGACATAATCTGGTCTTCAATTCTTTCTGCATGCATTTCACCATATTAAAAAAATATATTTACAACATTGAGCTGTAAGGACTGTAAATGTCTCTACCTCAGAGCTGCAGAAACTCAATACTTCTAAATGCTGTACAGTAGGCACCAAGTGTTATTACAGTAGCATTTACTCCAGTCAGCTGGCCTGTTGAACAGCAAAGGGTATCTTAAGGAATATTATCAGTACTATGAGTTCCTTAGGAAAGGGAGTGGAAGGCAAGTCATGATGCAGCAGGTTTTCCCAGGCTGTAGGGAGAAAAGCTGCCTAAACTCCACGTGTTTGCGTGCCTGCCTGTGGCTGTTTGCATTGGCAGCAAAATGAGGGTTTCCTATGAGTGAAGAGCACACGTGCAAAGGAGCAAGGTGTCAAGATACTAAAGTTAACATCAGATAAGCTAGCTCTGGAGATAGAAGCAATAAAGCCAGTGCACTGAAGCACTGTGCCTTGGCTGAGCCTGACACGGTCTTTGCCGCTGGGGTCTGTACTGCTGCACAGGAAGGTGGTGAGGTGCAGGTATCTGTATGAATCAGGAGGGGGTCTCCTCCTGCAGCACTTTGCACAGAGTGGGCATGTTCTGGGTGTCCTTGTGTACTTTTTCTGAGCCCATGTCCAAAGCTGGAGCCTTTCAAATAGCTCTGAGAGCTGTACATGCACCCTGTGCTCCTCTGCTGAGACAGCTGCAGCTCATCTCTCTTCCCCTTTGCCACCTATGGCAGCGAGGCACGGCTGGAGAGGGCTTAGCTCTCCTTTAAATTCCAAAATGAATGAACGTGACCCATCTAGACCTTGATTAGACATCTACCGCCCCCAGTCCTCTTGTGCAGAGCATTTCAATATGATTGACTTAAACCCCGAGGGCTTCAAACCTGCTCTTCCTGACATGGATTAGAGCTGCTAAAATATGGGAGCAACAGATGTCTCTTCTGTTCCACAGGTGCCAATCTGCCCCTTAGATGCCCCTAAGTGCATCTCTCTTGTTGCCATTTAGCAAGGGACTCTGCAAGGTCCCTGCAGACACCAGACCCATCTCTGAGAACTGCTGAAACTCCGCAGTTAAGCATTAGCTCATTTAAATTAAGGTTACAGTATGCAGTATTGCAAGAACTTGCCCGTAAAAGGCAAACAGCTAAACTGAACATAAGCCATAAATTGGAGCTGGGAGACAAAAAGGTGTTGGAGAAATCTGCAACAACCTGAATTTCTCAGGGAGTTCCCATGGGGTTGTCAGACCAGTTTGAAGAAGTTCAAATAAAGTGAGTTGCCGTCCTTACCCAGCAAAAGGAACCTGGCTTTGCCTCATTGTAGGCAAAAGTAGCCAAGCATTTGAGCAGAGGTTTCTTCTCATCCCTCAGAAATGGCGTCTTCCGTCTCTGAACCATATGGAAAGTTTTAAAGCAACTGAGCAAAGGACTCTAATTTAGGATCAGCACATCAAAAGATGAGTGGCCATTTGATGAAAGCTACTGAAGTCTCACTGGGACCTTCTAGCTAGAAAGGCTTCATCTGCCCCTTGTCTGTGCCACCACACAAGCATACCAAAGGAAGGACCCAAGCACAGCCTGACCATGCTCGGGTGAGAGAACCATGCTCATAGTCATCATTGAAAGCCAGAGCCAGGGATAACTGCGTTAATTACCCCACTGCTGGGGGTGCACAGGCAACTGCCCTGCTCTGGTGCCTGCCAGTGTTCATACGGGAACTGGTCTTGCTACTGTTTATATATAGGCAGATGGGTTTTTCTGGATTAAATTCTTAATCGTGGAAATAGGCAGGAAGCTTCACAATCTGAGAATATTGTATTTTGCCTGAATATAACATACACTATTACAGTCTGCAGCTCAAACCAGCAGAAAAGGCTTATTTTCTTCAAGTGTTTTAAACAAAACTATGTTTCTTTATTCTTACAGGCTTAATTGACAAAGGGAGGAACTGGGTCAGATAGATTAAGGCCAAATTTAAAATGAAATGTCTTCAAAGCTGCCTGTTAGATGCCGTCAGTCTAGCAGTACGTGTGCCATGTTTACTCTGATCACTTCACTTTCTCTCCTTGCCACCTCTGTTTCAGCCCTTAAAAGCTTTCACTGGAACTCTTCTCTGAGGTTTGAACTCTGCTTTTACAGCATCTAGCCCAGCTGGAACCCTATCCTGAATGGAGCCTTTGGCAGGGACCACAGGATGGGCAAGGACAATCACAGCAGGACACCTGTTCTGCTTAAAACGATTAAGACACTTAATTTTGGATGTCTGCTAACTTGCCAGTTTCTCATATGATGTGCAGAGATACTACATGAGTTTGATGCACTGCCATTCAGGTCAATAACTTGCAATAGGTGTTGACAAAAAGGAACAGAAAATCCAACGTGGTGTTTTGCAAATGCCAAGTCTGCATTTCGGGTATCACAAAACTCGGAGCTATTTGGAGCCAGGATTTTATTGGGTGCCTTTAGTTTGGCAGTAAAACTCTTCTCAAATTCCACTCCTGAGTTGGGTCCTAGGAGGTGTTTCAAATTAAATCTTGAAGTTCTGAAATCAGGTATCTTGTTCTAGGCTGCCTTCAAGTGCAGGAGGTGACTTTTTTTCAGGATGCGGGTGAAGTTAGCTTCTTCTGGCTCGGGGCTCTGTGAATGTCTAATGAAGGTCAGAATAATCTCCCTGATGGTTATCCGTGCTGCTTGTCAGATGTAATGAGAGATTAGTGAAAGCACAGGCTCTGTTCTCCTCCACATGCTAAACTGAGAGCAGGGAAGGTACTATAGCAGATATTTCCTCCCATCTGACAGCTCTGAGAGCACGCTCTCTATGGATAGCTCGTTTTCCATATAGAAAGGTCACATGAACTTCACACTTACTAGATTTTATTAGCCAATTTTTGACATCCTTCCTGATGGCTCTACCACATGGCTAGCTTGAGATCTTCATCCTTCATTAGCAGTGATAATGATGTTCATTTTCACTCTTTGCTCCCAGTTGCTACAAAAAACCCTTGACCCTGTAGATGCCTGATGATTGCTCAGCCTGCATGCCTTATACATTCATGCAAACATGGTGCATATATTATCTGTGGATTAAAGCACTCTGGAATAATTTACTGCTTAGACGGTTCACCTTGAGAATAAGGCAAGTGTCTTTAGCACCTGTAGGTACTAAAGAGGACTGGGTAAAATGAACCCAACTTCAAAGGTGAAACAAGTAATTATGCTTTTATGCTGACTTGGCTGAAACTAGCCGCTATAGTATTTTGCAGTCAGACTCTCATCAAAATGTGCCTTATTTTTCAAAGGGATACTTTGTGTTTGTACTTTGTACTAACAGTGCATTTTAGCAAAACCCCACAGCTGCATTGTAACTTTGCCATGACAGTGGTAGACCTGGTAGTGTGTTTTGATATATGGGCTATTTTTCAGTGCCAGCTTTTATTAAAAAATTAGCTGTAATTTAATAGTAGAATTTGAGAGTGGCCAATGGAAGCTCAAAACTAGTACACCTATCTACACTGTTTTTAAAAATCTGATTAATTTTGAATTTTCAATGTTTGGGATTGGCAATATGATTAACTTTTAATCTAGTGCCAAAAATTCAACCTCTGCCTTGTCTGAGGTGTTGCTGTGAATTACTGACAGCATCACTACCTTTCTTTTTCCACACTTCCATGCTTTAAACCAGTAACTGATCAAAGACATAAGCAGCCCACAACAGCTGGACTATAACAGCAATCAGCCTTGCAACTGGTGGATCCTCCGGAAAACCTTAACAAATCAGGGCTTTTGAGTTTATGTGTTATAGTTTTTTCTAATGCTCTGACTTCTCTGAAGGAAGTTTTTGCAAGTAACCATTCTGAAGTACACGGCTCTTCTGAAAACATCTGTTGATCTTTATACAGTGCCTCTATAAATAGCCAAGTGCAGCTATTGCATCCTTGTCTTAACACTTATGTCAGCATTAATGTGACAAAAAATAAAAGGTCTTTGGAAGATACCAGGTGCTTAAGGCAAAAAAATTTGGATATCTCACTTCACCTTCCTGTCTTCTACTGAGCCGTATTTCAGTCCTGTCCAGCTGACAAGGCATGATAGAGATTATCGCTATGGTACACTGCACTTAAAATTGCACTGCTGAGGAAATCAAGATAAAATGCTGCTTGATCAACATAAATCCAGCCTGGTTCGTTGCTTTGCTCTTTCGCTTAGAAACCTGAAATCCTCTTCTGCTTTTGGGAGATGGGGTAATGCCCAGCTGGGAGGAATTCTCTATCTCGTGCCTGGTGAAAATGCTGGAGCGGGTTGTTCAGCAGGTGGAGTGAGCCTTTGATTCTGCTTTCATGCTCAGGTAAATTTGGAGATAGGCTGTGATGTCAACAGGACAGCCACTCTTCTGGTCAAAATGGGTGAAGGTTCAACTTGTACTGATGGCAGGGACACCTGATCGATGGGAAATGGATGGATTTATTTCTCTGATTTTGCAAATGAAAAAATAGACAAACTTTTTGTTTGAAGGAAGTTGCCTTCTCTCTCTCACTATGTTTTAAAGAAAAATTACACTTCGGACTTCTGCATATGCAAACAATTGTCTGTCATTTTAGAGGTTGTTCGTTTTTATTAACAAGTCTGCTCTTTTGTTCTGCCTCACTGATCAGCCACTGCAGCCATGAAGTACTGACAACGCTTTGCATAGAGGGAGATCAGATAATCTGTATTCTGGTAGGTCAGATGATCAGTCAGGAAATTATAGCCTTATTCTCTCTTATCCCCAGGGAAACTGCACAGGAACAGCATCAAGGTTATAGAGTTGCAGAAAACTTTGTAATGAATTATCAGGAATACTAATAGCTCTGCTGACTTTTCTTACTGCTAATGGGCGTGGGGTTTGAATGTTCCCCTAAAACAAATCTGCAGTATTCAACTTCAGTCATATGCTGTATCTTCCTCTAGTAAGCACAAAAGAAAAAGCTGTTTCTTGAATTTTCAATGTTTTCTTTTTTGAGATGCTCTTTTAACAAGGTGCATTTTTAATATGTTCTTACTAAGTATTTCTTTACTACTTTTAGTACTTAAATTTATAAACATGATATCTGCAAATAAAACCTGCGCAGAATGTAGAAGAGGACAACATGTCTTCATCTCTTGCAGCAGCATACTGTGACAGGATTGAATTTTCAGCTACTCAATCACTTCCTGACCAACAAAACTTGGGAACCAAACCAATTTGTTAAAAAAGAGAATGTAATGAACTTCCTCCACACTCGTACCCAGAGACCTCTCAGTGAAAGTCCAGTGTGACTTGTCTTCAGAGGGCATTAATGCCCTCTGAAAAAGGGTGAGAAAAAAGGTGAGAAAGCTTTTGTATGTGTATCTATGTCTTGTCTGTTTGGCTTTTGTGCCAACTTCAAAGCCATCTGCTCTGGGGTAGAAAAGCCTGCCTAACAGACGAAGGCAGCTGCCATGAAAGTTTTTGCGTGCTGATCTCTCAGCTACTTCTCCCGTAACCTTGGATGACCATCTTTTCTAGGTAAAGAGAGAGAACATGAACCTCTGGGGTAGGATCTGATAAATCATGCCTTTCACCTAAACATATGTGATTAGTTATATCGCTCCCGGTAAGCTACAGACGAAATCACGTAACTTGAGAAGCCAGCTGCGTACATTAGAGATCAGCATCGGTCTGCTCACCTCAATCTATGGGCTATACTCTCTCTGTCACCTCACAGCTCTTCTCAGGTTGCCATCATATCCCCATAACTGCTTTTTGCCATATCTGATCACTAGAAACAACTGTACAGCACAAACAGGATATGTGTTAACTAGGGCTTTATTGACAAGTGGTGCTTGACTTTAGCTCAGATCACTTCAAATGTCCAGCCTCTTCAGCACATTCACAGGAGGAGGTATGAAGCTTTCATCTGAGCACAGTGATTTGTCCAAAAAGATGAGTGTGTGCTTCCTTTTATCAGCCAGCAACACAAAATCATTACTCTATGTTCTCTGCCTGCTTTACATTCACTTCATGTGACTAACTGCATGGAAAATCAATTGGCTTGGGCTACTGGTGTACCAGAATAAGACCTTTGTGGACTCCTCTTTTTTCCAGCACAGAGGTGAACACGCAGTAGTTGATCGCATTTGAACCAGGGCTCGGGAGTTCACTCAAGCTAAATATATCATTGCAGTGCTGTTTGAGGTGTCAGGCACTAAGTTTGCGTATGACTACTTTTTTTCCATACAAACCCACTTGAACATTTGCATCAGGCTTGCCACCATTCAATAAGCCAGCCCAAAGCACAAACTGGTTTTCATTTGCTTTCCCTTTAATTGCATAGACTCAGCAAGACAGCTGATCCCAGTCCAGATGGAGCTACCCATCTGGCAGATCTTTTTACTGAAACCCAGCTGTGGGTTTCTAGAATATTACGTACCTCTCTGGGTCCCTAAAATGTCCCTCTGAAAACCCCATTTGCTTTTCCTTGTAAATGTGAAGCAAGACAGTTACGTTATGGCCAGACAGGGAAGTTTGTGCTACAAGCCTTTATGCACCAAAGTGACTTGTCTGAGAGGCTAATTACTGTAGGCAAATGACAGAGCACTTGGAACTTTAGGTGTGTTGAATTCCCCCTTTGCTGGCTACACAAGGAGCCTGCACTCCCAGTCTGAGCAGCTTGACTGAGTTTCTGGCACAAAGTGGAATGAATAATACATCAGTGAACCTCAGTGTTTGGCCAGATGGGCACTAAAGTGGAAGAGTCTTCCTGGAGCCTCTTCAGCCTCAAAAATTAGGCTGGGAGGTTTCTAAGGGCATGACAGCTGTTTGTTTTGAATCAGGTGATTTTGGATTTAGGGGGCTGGAGAGCTCAATGGTTTTGATTTTGTCCTTGTTTCCTGTTTTTTAAGGTTTGGGGAAGTGTCTTATTCTAGAAGCATTTGTTCTCATCTGTGCTTAGACCTGGAGACAGGAATCCAGGAAACAGGAATGAGAATATGTAAAATAATTGTAAAGCAAAAAAACTCAGATGAAGATTCAGTTTTCCAGTCTTCTAAAACAGAGCAGCAGGTGAGAAACAACTTTTGTAAAAAAAAAAAAATAAAAAAAAATCTAAGTGTTTTTGTTGTTGTTCATGTCACAAATGCTATAACAAATAAATAATATCTCTCTGACAAGGAACATGTTCTTGGGTTTGGCCCTTGAGGATCTTTGCTACTGCAGAGGGGACTTTGACGTGTTGATGAGATGAAAAAGCTCACACAAGGGTACCTAAAGCTGCGATATCCCAGCCCAATTTAACCTCTCCGCTTTGGCAGATGAATGAATGGCCAGCATCCCAGCTAGCCAATTTAAAGTTAGCTCAAATATCTCTGCACTACGTGCTACCCAAGCAGTCACAGACTAATATAGTTGTTACTTGTGTCACTGGGTAGCAATCTTTTGTGTCATCTAGGCTTGTACTAATAGAATAGGAAAGAAAAGAGTGAGTAGGCTGTGGCCAAATAACATTTCCAGCCGGTCACTTGTTTACTGAATGCTTCACAACTACTTATTGATTTAGGTTAAATTCAGCAAATACTTCAAGTTAGAAAAAGAGGAGGAGAAAAATTGGTTAGCATTTAAATATTCCAAAACAGAGTGGGGTTTTGGTTTTATTTTCACAGTCTTGATTCCCAGGGAGGCTTGGAAACCATTCACAGACAAGAGGGGGAAGCCTTTCCCTCCTTTCCTTTCTCTCAGCCTAGAGACTTACCCAAAGCAGAAGACGATCCATGCTGAGTTGCGTGCTTCCCTGGCTGTGGTGACCAGTGTGGGTGGAGAGGTAGGAAGCCACCTGGCAGCTGCAGAAGCCTCTGTGCAGAAGTTTGTTTGGAGGAAGAGTATTTCTTGTAGGGTCAGTTTGACCCAGGTTTGCACACAAGCCATCTTCCCTGAGGAACTACCTGCAAATCTGCTCCAGTCAGAAGGCAGATAAATACATGAGCATTTTGGCAGAGCAGTCTCCACAGCAGCCAGCGTTTACCCCAAATTAACCCTCCCTCATTACCAGGATGAGTAATTTATTAATTGAGAACCTGCAATGCTGGAGGAGGAGGTTGGTGCATGCTGGGGTAGGGGAGGACTCTCAGGAGAGTGTTGGTGGAGATAGGGCCAGTGTCTGCCTGGCCCTGGGGATCCGAATCGCAGGAATTTCAGAGAGCTCATCGCTTCCCGGGAAGCGCTCAACACCCTGCAGGATCCGGCCTCTGTGCTAGGTGCAGAAAGCCCTATTAAACCCCCCTGCACGGGTGCCGAAACACCACCTGTGCTTTCAAGATACAGCTGTAAAGGGAAATAGTCAGAGAACCTTGGACTGCTGGAGAAAAGAGAATCGACACTTTTTTCTGTTTAAAATATTCCTGTTTTTCTTAAATCACTGTTGATTAAAGGAACCGTGGGAAATGCAGCACTCTATAAGCAAAAACCTAGCATAGCTGTAGATATATATTGTATGTTTTACATAATTATGGATAGATATTATGCTATAGCATATCTATAGCTATGTTTTACATAGCTATAAACAGCTGTTGTACGTTTTGAGGCTGAAGCTTGAAATTGCAGGTTAATAGAAATTGCATTGTGCTTCAGCATGACAAGATCTGCCCAGCTGATGATGGATGCGACCAGGGGCTTCTTACAGTCTTCCAGGGGCTGAATTAATTCCTTGCACAAGTATTAGGACACAGTTTTTTAAAAAAACAGACTGGATTTTGATGCTGCTTTTTGAAGAAACAGCATTAAGCTGACAGATTTTTACATTGCAAATGAAAAAGTCCTTTTGCTCTGGTTAGATACACAAGCGCCTATTCTTAGGGTGCGCAGCCAAGGTTGTGCAGGCTATTCTTGTCTGCCTCTCTGTTAAAAGTGTACATTTGACTCTTCTGGACAGGTTGTCCTCCTGTAGTACAACAGAGAAATGCAGTTTCTCCAACTTAGAACTGTGTCAAAGTTTGTGTTTCTGTATTGTATTTCTGTTTCTGAGGCTAGCTATTAGAAGCCAGTACTTTATAAATATTTATATACTATAATGTTTAATTTAATATTATAAATATTCATTTTATAATTTTTTGCAAATTATAGACATTAAAATTCATCTAACTTTCAATTATATACACTGCAGAAGAATATGTAAACTTTTGGAAGAAAAGATTAGAGAACAATGCCTCACATAAATAAACTTTTCTTATCTCAGTTGTTCAGCTGAGTGTGGCAGGGTACTTACACAAGTAAGGATTTCTCGTCTCAGTGAGATTTGGCAGCATCAAGGACAAAAATCAAAATTAAAAAAAAGTAGTCCAATTTAAATAAATCCCTTGCTCTAGTGTTACTCAGCTTCAGCCAAGCTATCATTTTCCAGCCTCATAAAACTGTCATGTCATTAGCGTTTTGGGATGGTCTCCTTATAAACCTGACCTTTACAATGGATTTTACACCTGGGTTTAAACATCTCATTCTTCCTTCCCCCCACAGGTGCCTGGTGTACTGCCTAAAGGGGTTTGTTGGATGGGAGCTGGTTGGATTTATAACCCTTCGTCATGTAGCCAGCTTCTCACCTGTAATTCTTTAATTTGTAAGCTAAGCAAACCGGTGGAGAAACATATACAAAAAGTACATATGTGACCTTAATTCTGGGCAGGCAGATCACACACGGGTCATAATGGTGTTTATTGAGCTCCCCTATATATAGCAACTTCAGCCTGAGAGAGCCTTCACTCCGAGGGCTGCTTGATCCTCCTTTTCATCGCCATGCGGTGGGAGGCACTTTAGCTGCCTTTTACTGTAAGCCCAGAGAGAAATACCCCCAAGACATTTGCTGCACGAACTTCAGCTCAGTGACCAAACATAGGCCCTGTGGCGGGGAAGTGTGCATAATGAACCGGGGTCGCTTTTCACGCGGCCCTCCGAGCGTTATTTATTGAAGGCTGCAAGCAAATTAATCCCGATCCGAGGCTGGCTGCTCTCCAAAGCATGGCAATTTCATTTTACAGACTCAGGATAACAGATCTGCAATTTACTGCTTGGGCGCGCGTTCATCGGTAGAAGCTCTTCGATGTCAACAAATCGTTGCCAGAACTCCAAAGCCTTCTGCAAAGCAGTCAGTTGCATAAAGAGATGGTATTAGCCAATATCAAATCCAGCCCAGCTGTTTGTGCTTCCAATTCTATAATAAGTGAAAACCGATAGTGCTCCTTTCTGTTTTCATGTGATGGCCCCTCGCCAGTTAAATAGATTTATTTTTTTTTAAATAGATTAAAATAATAAAAATGTATTTCATAAGATCCATCCATAAAAATAGTAAAGTAAGAAATGAATAAACTATCATAACATTATAGAAATTATTAAATAGAAGTAATAAAATACACTTTAAAATGCAATACAAAAAAAAAAAAAAAACCAACCAAAATATAATCCAGTTATATTCTCATTGCTTCAAGAAATCATTCCTTGTTTTCCCATGTCCAAACACTAAGAAGAAGATATGTTTTGAGCCTGAACCTTTCAGCTGAAGCCTACCTCTATAAATAATCGGTTTCATGTAATTTTAATGAATGGTCATAAATCAGCTCTCTTGTCCCCTCACCAGCTTGGCGGTAACACCTCAAGGAAAGGTCATGGTTTCGGGTTTTGTGGCAATCGCCTCCACAGATCCAATAATCAGATACATCTGCAGTTCTCGAGTTACCCGCTAATACTGTACAAAGAATAGGGTCAGTCCAGAAAGTTCATTTCCAAAGGCAGGCCTGTGATGGCAGACTTGAGTGGATGAGTGACCTGGAAGAGGTGGTCCTGTGGAAAAGGAACTGAGAGAGACACAGGGGAAGGCACAGTGAAGTTGAAATCAGTCAGTGCAACTTCAGTTCCTTGAAAAATAAACATACAATCTGTAGGTCCTTAAAAGACAGCAGATAAAGAACAGCTAATGTGAGTTTGATAGGGTTTGTTCTTGGTAAGTCCCTCTGTCTTCTAAAATAGGGCAATGGGCTCTGCAGAGAGCGCAGAAATGGCATTTGGCTTTGGCATGGCATGATACTTACTCTACTTTTAGCCGTCTAGGGAAGCACTGTGCAGGTGAAACTATGAGGTGAGAAATGACTGCTTGGATCATGCTCCAAGGTCACTTGAAAGTACTGCACCATTTGTATTAAGAGTGAACTTACAGGGGTCATCACGGTTGTGTTTGTTGAGTATTTTCATTAGTAACTGGAGGATGAATTGAAAACGTGCTGGCAGTAGGGTCTGAGCTGAAGGACACAGTTGTGCCAGCATGAAAACTGTAGATTAGTTACTCAGGGGTATATAAACAAGAACACAAAGTGATCTCCCTCCTCTTCTCACCAGGGTTGAGGCTCCACCTGGCATCTTGTGACCACTTCTTTGCACCTCACATACAGATTTGCTGAAGAAAGTCTGAAGAGCATTGATGGGAGCATGTGTCCCATGGGTAAAGGTTAAGAGAATTAGGGCTGTCAACGCCTAATGAAAAGATGGTGAGTGAGGGAAACGCACTAGTCACCCTTAGACATGCAAAAACTTGCACATGGAGAGTGGGAATCATGTCTTCTTCCAGCCATGGCAGAAGTAATGGCTTTACAGCAAGGAGGACTCAGTAGACCTGGGGCCCATTTTTCATGGATAATCCAGTACTGGGAAAGATGGCCTGGGGAAGCTGTGAAATCTCTGCAAGCAGAAATTTGTGAGGACAGGCACCTGTCAGGATGTTGGTGAAGGCAATAAAGTATTTATAAATAGCCTTATTCAACAAGTTCCTATACATTGTATGTGCTACTGCTGTCCATGTGTACTAGCCACCAGAATATTCTCTTGTATCAATGACATTGTAGACACTGTTTAACCTCACATGTGCAAAATTCAGCAAGCATTTAATTTATTTCATCTGCGTAGCAGACTCACCATATAAATTCATGAACTCATATTTAGACTGTATTTGCAGCACAACTGAAAAGTACTGAAGAAATCTAAGCTCGTTCTGGGATTATGTTCCTGCCTGTTTGTTTTGGCATGAGATTTTGGGGTCTGGAAGAGAAGGGTGGGTAGCGAGGGGGAGGATCAGTTTTAAAAATATATGCATCTTCTGCAGACCTTGTAAGGCATCCAGCGGGAGCTGCTTATAGCAGAGGGAGCCACGTGCTGGATTTTTTTGTCATTTAACAAGCACTTCAGCCACCGATTCTCGCAGGAGCTCAGTTACATGGCAGCACACTGCAGAGCCTAAGGCAATGGCCAGAAAACTATCCCATCTTGTCCTGGAAGGAAAAGTGGCGTCCCATCCGGAGGGCCACACCAAGGCCTTTGAATCCTCTAAGCTCATGCACTCAGATTAGGGTCTTAAAATCCACCCAGCTCCACGTTTTTTATCCTCGGCAGAGGGTCTGACTTTCACTAAAATGGAGAGGTCTGTCAGGAAGGAGACCACATATGGTTTCAGTTTGCAGGTTGAGTGTCTGGAAGAGCCCCTCAATCTCTCCAGCAGGCTTGGCATGGAAAAGAAATGATCCCCTTGGCCGGTGTAGTCTTCTGCATGTGAGGAGGGATAGACCCATCCAGGTGTTAGTTTTCACTTTGGACTCTGTACTTTATTAGCCAGGCCCTTGCTAAATCCCAGAAGAGACACTGGTTTAGTGCAAGCTCTGAAAATCTCGTTTTATTTCCACTTGGGTTTGTTAAAAAGTTTCCATACCAAAGTGCATGTGTGGGTATTGTATTTTCTTTCTATATATCTGGTAGCACTTAGTGATTTATAATGTGTGCTGGGCCTTGCTGTTTATTGCTAAACCACAAGTCCCCTTCTCCTTCCCAAAGTGGCTTTTTTCCCTCTTTTTCAAGCACTATTCCTAGGGCACATTAGGGTGCAGGTTTTGATCTTCCTTTCTCCTTAACACACACATCTAAACTCAAGTATTTATATGCTTTAATTTCAAAGACAAGAAAGATGATCTCCACCACCAAGCTGATTTTGACAATGCACAGTATTACCAAAAAAACTACTGAGAGAGAAATCAAGCCCAGCAGTATTCCAATAGTATTCAGAAGAGACTAATCAGCCAAAATCAAAGCTTCTTCCTATGACTGAATCATTCTTCATCTCTCTCAGAACCTATAGCAATATGTAGTCGTCTTCTGCACAGAATGCAGCAGAATCCTTCTGCTGTTTCCCTATTTTCTGCAGAACCCATCATTTCTTTCCATGGGAGCGGCAGAACCTCTCCTGCGAGCCATCTTAGTTACTGGAATCGCATGTCTGTGCAAATAATATTTTTGTTTTCCTTCTGTATAAGCCTGATTTCATTGATGTCTTTGTGACTTTGTGATTTTTATTCCTACTTCAGTTTATAAAAACTGTGACTCAGCACTGTAAGAACTAAAATGTGTCACATGGTATTAACATGTCTTAATGTTATTTAACAAATTATTATTTTCCTAGTCAAAGAAAGCTCAACTAAATTCTTTCCCTCCTGCTGTTCCTCCAGCAGTTGTTCACTTTTCAGCCCATGCCTCAGTTAAAGGAACAAGCCCCCATGCCACCTCCTATGCAGAGTATAGTTACTGTCTCCCTAACCTCATCCTCAATGTCTTTTTGCTGCTCTGAAGTGCCTCTTCTTAAATTCCTTGTGAATCCCACTTCCCCGCTGTTTCCTTAAGTGTTGTATTTTAAGATGTACGGATAATTCAGCCTACCTGAATTTTTCCTATCACTTTTACCTGTCTGATCTAACCTTATACTAGCAAAGGGCAGAATGTGGTTGAACAGTGGGTATTGTCATTTTTAACAGCAAGAGCTATTCTCTTAGGAAAGGCACTCAGACACAGATTTGGTGTGGTTGTCAGGATGGCATCAGTAACACTTTGCAACAGATTTGGATGCAGAGACCTTGGACATCATTACCTGTAACGAGTGAGAGAGACTTAAAGGTGGAAGACACAAAAAAGTAATCAGTATTAATCATGAACACCTCAGGTAAGTATTACTAGGATCATCAGGATGATGTGCATTAGTTACTGATCCCCAATATTTTAATGTAAAATCACATTGATGTCATTATTAATCAGCTGAGATGTCTTGCCAGAGTAAAGTGAGAAATTGCTGTTTGCAAGAAGGCGCCGTGGGGCCGCAGTTTTCCTGTGTAGTTTTGGTTGGGAGCAAACAGGTCTATCACTTTACTTTTGCTTGGTAGGGTTTGTTTGACAATGATAATAGATATAGAAAAACTTCTAAAAAAATTTTAAGAATCCACACCTTTGCAAAGCTGGTGAAGAGCTTTGATCCTTTCTAGGCAGCTCTACAGGGGAGCAGTCCTGGGGAGTCAGTCTGTAGGTTCAAGCTGTGTGCCCAAGCTTCAAATACGATGTATGGGACTTATTAAGCACCTCTGAAACAAGCTCTAGAAAAGCTGACGCTAAGGTACCTAAGAGGAAAGGCTGAGGAAAAGGAATTAAGCCTAAACTCCTGTGGAATTTTACACTTTGCTCTGGGCCAGACTCACAGCAATGCATCTCTGAGGGGCTGGCACAGTGTCAGGGCAGAAATTTCTGACATACACAAAAAAAAAAAAAAGAGAGAAGGAAATCCATCTCACTTTTCTCCCGTCCTCCAGTACACATACAGTGATTATTACAGCACTTAAGCTGGATGTTGCACTTTTTTCAATAGGCATTAGGGTTGGCGTGGCTCTGTACACTCTAACTGCATCTCAGTGCCATGGGAAATACACTGATCTGACTGCCGAAGGCACACAGGCCTCCAGGGCTAGCCGTAACTGGAAGTGGGGAAGAACAGGTGTGGATCTTATGTATGTATTTTTGTCATTGGAGGCATAAATTCCCTGTGGTGGAAACATAGATGTGTTATAAACATACATGTGTGGTTGCTCCACTATGGTCTGAGCCCCAGCTGTGAGACTCATCGTCTGGTGTTCTAAGATTGAGCAGGTTCAGTTCAAGGTACCACCAAAAGAAAACAGCAGAAAAGCTGACTTTGGACTGTAGCTGGAAACTAGACCATGGAAATAGATAAATGAAGGGTCAAGTTTCAGTGCTTGTTTTGGTGGGGAACTTGTCTGGGGATCTTGGCAGGAATATATGAACAACTGTTACAACTTAGAACAAAACTTCCACTTTTAATTGAGCAGGTTTCACAAGCAAAAATCTGATTTATTATGCCTTCTTAATGCAGAAAAACCAAATACTAGAGAGGAGAGTGAGGCATGAGAGACTGACATGCAAGACCCTGGTTTGGGGGATCAGAGGGTGGGGGCAGTAAGAACATGGGGTGGAGATCTTGTTTGAGAGGAGACATCTGATAGAAGAGAGGCAGAGCAGGAGGCAGGGATACTACTGCTGCCAGCACTCTGCCGAAGTACAATGAATGAGCAGGGTTTAAGACCTAATATCCCTCTGCATCCCAAGCGTTTGGAAAGGACTCTATTTGAAGATCTAGTCTTGTCCCATTGCCAGTTGAAACCAAGATCTCTCTTTAATAAGGTGCTAAAAATACAGGCTTTCTCTAGTAATGTCATGTTTTTGTTATGGATGCTTGGGATGGGACATGGGGGGCAAGTCAAAAATGGGAGGGGGGTACACAAAACCTGATTAAGTTTTCTTTAGGGAATGATGATGCCATTTACCACAGCCCAGCCTTTCATTAGAAGCACACTGGAAGTAGAACAGCCTCAAGAGGGATGGGAACCATGCAGTTATTCCCGTCGCATGGGGAGGGCCTCACCATACTTCACCTGACTCCCTCCAAACCCTCCAAGTTTTGGAAGATGTTTCTTTCTGTTAAAATATCACCTGGTGCTTTAGCAACAGTTTTCACACTGTCACTCTGCAGCCAAAAAACTACTGCATGACTATGTAGGGTCTAAAGAGCTGGAGCCACCTCACTTGTTCTCCTTCAGGAAGAAATTAATTTCTTAGCTGAAGCCAGATACGAAACCTGCCATTGCTGCAGGGACCCTCATAAGCCGCTGCTTGAGCTTAGTAAGTAAAGGAGGTCACTTTTCCCAGAAACAGTGGGAACACTGCAGCCTTGTAGGGCAGATGGCAGCAGAGCTATAGGGTAGGGTGAGGAGCTGGGGCAACCTTGGAGCTGGGAGCACTGAGAAATGCTTTTTTACAGTGCTAGAGAAAGGTCTGGGATGGTCTCTGCTTCACCTCTTCATCCCTGCATCCCTGTGGTATCCCTGGGACAGTTGCACACCATGTCCCCCCCAACAGCTGAAGAGGCATGGATCCTGCTACTTGCTTTGGGTTTTTCCACAACCCTTCCATACCTAATGTGCAATGTTACCAGCCCAACATCAGCCTGCTTGCCCAAGTGTGCAGGGGCTTGTATTTTAAGCTGTAAATTTAGGCTGTTATCTGCACTGTATACCAGAGGGCTGCTTCCCAACGTTGCTTGCTTCCCCCCATTTCTCTTCCCCAGTGTTTAACAGCTCGCCTTTTCCTTCCCTGACTCTGAAGCGATTTTTGGTGTGTCCTCTTGGGGACTGCTCAGTAAAGCCTTCAGCCACCAAAGGTCAGGCATGCCATAGAAATGCCTGCTAATAGATCTAAGGTACTGGTTATGTCTAAAATGGCTTTTCCTGGAAAATGGCAACTCATGTCCCCTGGCCAGCAGCTCTCTGGGCCACTGTGAAGGCACAGGCCAGCACCCACAGTGCACCCCACTGCATTGCACCTTCTGTGGGTGGGGATGAGAGGTGCAGGGGGGTAGTTTAAGGGGGAAAGAAGCTCTTTAGCCTCTGCTGCCTGTGGGATGAGGGTGCTTTGGCAGCAGCCAAGCATGAATGCTCCGCCTGAATGCTGCCTCTTCCAGCCAGCGCCGCCGGGGAGACAGGCAGCAGCAGCATCTCTGGAGGCAGGGGCGGCTCTCCCCTGCCAGGGGGCGGTTGGGCGCCTTTATTCCGGCAAACACAGACGTTTAAAATAGGATTTTGTTCAACGGCATAAGTGACGCCGGCTCTATGTATAGTCCGCGCCTGGGACCGGCCAAGTGACGCCCATCTCGGAAAAAAACAGAGTTACTGGGACCCGTCCCGGGACGCTCCGCAGGGCTACNGGA
Organism: Thinocorus orbignyianus; assembly: GCA_013400375.1. Classification (NCBI taxonomy): domain Eukaryota; kingdom Metazoa; phylum Chordata; class Aves; order Ciconiiformes; family Thinocoridae; genus Thinocorus; species Thinocorus orbignyianus. The sequence goes on from VXBW01005251.1 coordinate 34,477, forward strand.
CGGGGCCCGAGCCCGGAGGCAGCCGTCAAGGAGGAGGAGGAGGCGGCAGAGTACGTAGAGATCCGCTGCTCGCCGCGGGGGTCGGAGGAGAGCCGCCAGACCCCTGAGCCAGCCGCAGACGGCCGCGCGGAGCAAGCGGCCGATCCCGCAGAAGAGAGCGGTGCCGGCGGGACCGGGGATGTCGGCAGCTCGGCGAGCGGAGAGCCACCGGGCGGGGGGGCGGAGCCAGCATCCTCGGACGGCGGGCGAGATCGCTCGCCTTCCCCGGGCGCGGCGACGGGATGCGACGCTGA
>VXBW01005251.1:38105-132340 GCA_013400375.1 Thinocorus orbignyianus
CGAGCCCTTCCCGCAGACGCAGCGCAAGATGCTGCTGGACGTGAGCACCGGGCAGTACTATCTGGTGGACACGCCGGTGCAGCAGCCCCTCAAGCGGCGCCTCTTCGACCCCGAGACCGGGCAGTACGTGGAGGTGCCGGTGCCCCAGCAGCCAGCCGTCACCCCCGTCCCGCTGCCCCTCTCACCCCTGGCCCTCAATGCCGGGGCTTATGGTGCCACATACATGCTCTACCCCGGCCTCCTGCCTGCTATGCTGCCCACCACTGCCCTGCAGCGCCCGTTATCCCACCCAGGCAGTGATACCAGCGCACCAGCCGAGCCCAGCAGCCCAGCTGCAGCAGAGGCAACTTTCGTTGAGAGCCCCTACTACGTGGCCACTGGCAAGGGCCCACCACCGCCGCGGCGTGGGGCAGCTGAGGCGAAGCCTGTTATCAGCATCACAGCACCAGCCACCGGCCCACGGATCGTGGCACCGCCATCCTTCGACGGCACCACCATGCGCTTTGTGGTGGAGCACCGGTGAAGAGCGCAGGTGAGTCAGCACAGGCTGTTAGGCATGGTGGTCACCAGTGATGGTTGTCAGGAACTGACCAGGTTACCCACTAAACGAGAGCTGTGCCACAGGTTCTCCTCGAGGGGGCTAAGTAATGCGCCCAGGGGCTACAGCTAGGCTTCAAAATATAAGTGTGAGAAAGAAATCAAAGGTTATGTGTGCAGTTCAGTGTCCCTCAGAGCAGGGAAATAACCTTGATCCAGAGGTGGTTCCAGTAGAAGCACAGGTAGTTGCTCATCACACAGTCCACATTTGTGGAGGGTCCCTGTCTCAGTGGGGTCCTCTAGCTCCTGGTGAGGGAGCTGTTGCTGGGCACATCCTCTGGACCATCCTTGCAAGCCATGAAGTGACCGCCCTGCCTTGGCAGCACATCCCCGATTCTTCACCACTTGCCCCTTCCTCCCAAGGGGAGGATAGTGCCCATCTCTCTCTGCCCTGAACCCCTCCTTCTCCCCATCCTCGGGAAGAGAAGAAGAGGGGTCTGATGGAGGCAAACTCTGATTTCAGGTTCTTGTTATTGGGAAGAGGGGACTGGATAAGATGCCAGTATGTTCCCCTGATTCCATGGGGCTGGGATTGCCCACAGCTGCCTGCACTGCAAGAGGGCTCCAGTGGAGTCTGCAGACACTGCTGCAAGTTGTGATTTTGAACATCTACTCTGACCTTAGCCTGCCTCAGTCCCACCAGTGTCCAGGGCCAAAATGCAGGACCATCATCCAAATCGGGAATGTGCGTGCAGGAGCATTGGGTGTCTGGTCCAGAGCAAGGAGGAGGGCACAGGGCCGAGTGTACAGCACACATTGAAACCAAGGTGTTGGATGTTCTGTGCAAAACAACCAAGGAATGATGACATTCCATGTTAAAATCCCTGAAATTTTAAGAAAGTACTTTCAGGAGGGGTGTCACAGCTCTTTTAGTCTCATGCATTAGAACACAGGGCTCATTTTTATCAAGTGCAGTATTGGGCAGAGCTACCAGTGTCTTTTGCAGCTTACTGAACACTCGCTGAGTTTGTTCTTTGGTTATATCAACAGGCAAAGAGAAACAGCAACAACAGTCTGGGGTTTGGGTTTGTCACCAGTTTGCCCTGAGTTTTGTTTGGTCACAAGCTTGAGGGTCAATTTTTTTCTTCTGGTGGTTGTGTTACCTTCTGTTTTCTTAGTTCTTTTAATTTGCCTTATCTGCTACAATGTAGTAGGTTGTTGAATGAAGCCTTACATGATTTCTGTGCCTACTTGTCTACCTGTAAACACTTCTATCTCAGAAATGCCATCCTTTTATCCCGGATAGAAATTAAGTTTTCATTGCCCCTTATGAGGTCACTCAGGATAGGCAAAGTTCCAATTTATGTTGAGCTCTGCTGTGCTGCTTGACTAGATGTTGTAAATGAAGTCTTCAAAACTGAAGACTAAGCTGAAAAGTGTCTAGATAAAATGGCAAAAAGTATTTGATTTTTCCATTTGGCCTTAAGGATTAAATCTTACAGTCTTAAAACTGCTTTGATTCAGTCTGCAAGCGCAGGGAATCGGTTATTTTTGAGACATCCATTTAGGCACTCACTGGTTTTGGAGAGGGCATTTCTATTTTACAGCAACTATTTAATGAAAGCCTCTAGCTTCTCAATCTTATTTCACTCTTTAAAAGTCAAATCCAGTGTGATTCGCCCCAAAGGGTTATCCTGCAGTTTCATTCATCTGGTTTGCCTACAATGCCTCTGTACCACTGCAGCGGGTGATGCTCTCGGCAAATTGCTCTTTCTTACGGGTGACTTTAACTGCATCCATGCTCTGCTTTTCTGTGTGATGTCGGAGCTCTACTGTTGCAAGGCTGGTGTGAAAGCTGCCCCCAAAGATCAGTGATGTACTCATTACAGACAGTCTATCAGCAGTTTGAAGATTTTCGTATTTTACCATTTATGATGCCGAGATGCATGTTGTCCAGTACCGACGGGGATGCTCCCTCCCTGCTGTCTCAGACCTGCAGAGGTAGGTAGGCATCCTGCCGGTGTATAATGGATGCAATGTGGGCGTTTTTTCTCAGCCTGTTCTGAAAGTCAGTAAACCAAACCATTTTAACTGCAAGACACATTTCGCTTCTCATCAGGATCCATCCCTGTGTGCTGTTAAAGCAAATCATCAGGGAAAAAGGCCGGCCTGACTGAACAAAGCAATATGCTCACAACTCAGGGGCAAAAGGAGAGTTTATGGCCTTTGGAAAAAGGGGCAGGCCACTCAGGAAGATTACAAAGGTGTTATAAGGCTAAGCAGGGAAAAGATTAGAAAGGCCAAACCCCAATTAGAACTTAACTTGGGCTTGGATGTTAAGAACAGTAAAAATAATTTCTATGAATATGTTGGCAACAAGTGGAGGACTTGGGAGAATCTCCATCCCTCATTGGATGCAGGAGGTAACATAGTGACAAATGATTAGGAGAAGGCTGAGGTACTTTATGCCTTCTTTGCCTCTGTCTTTAGCAGTAGAGTAGGTTATTCCCTGGGTACCCAGACCCCTGAGGTAGCAGGTAGGGATGAGGAGCAAAATGAAGCCCCCTTAATCCAAAGGGAGGTGGTGAGGGACCTGCTCTGACACCTGGATATAAACAAGTTTATGGTGCTGGATGGAATCCGCCCAAGGGTACTGAGGGAGTTGGTGGAAGTTCTCACTGAGCCACTTTCCATCATTTACCAGCAGAACTGGCAAACTGTGGAGGTCCCATCTGTCTGGCGTCTAGCAGATGTGACACCCATCCACAGGAAGGGTCGGAAGGATGATCTGGGGAACTACATGCCTGTCAGTCTGGCCTCAGTGCCTGGGAAGGTCACGGAATGTATCACCCTGCATGCCTTTATGCAGCACATGAAGGACACCCAGGTGATCAGGCCCAGCCAGCACGGGTTCATGAGGGGCAGGTCCTGCGTGATCTCCTTCTATGACAAGCTGACCCTCTTGGTGGATGAGGGAAAGGCTGTGGATGTTGTTTCCCTGGACTTTAGTAAGGCCTTTGGTACAGTTTCCCACAGTATCCTCCTGGAGAAACTGACTGTCTAGGGCTTGGATGGGTGTATTCTCCACTGGGTTAAAAAACGGCTGGAGGGCCAGGTGCAGAGCGTGGTGGTGAATGGAGTTAAATCCAGTTGGCAGCCAGTCATGAGTGGTGTCCCCCGGGACTCAGTACTGGGGCCAGTTCTCTTTAATATTTTTATCATTGACCTTGATGAGGGGATTGAGTGCACCTTCGGTAAGTTTGCAGAGGACACCAAGTTGGGTGGGAGTGTCGACCTGCTGGAGGGTGCAAAGACTCTACAGAAGGATCTGGACCGGCTGCATCGATGGGATGAGGCCAATGGGATGAGGTTCAANTTGATTCAGTCTGCAAGCGCAGGGAATCGGTTATTTTTGAGACATCCATTTAGGCACTCACTGGTTTTGGAGAGGGCATTTCTATTTTACAGCAACTATTTAATGAAAGCCTCTAGCTTCTCAATCTTATTTCACTCTTTAAAAGTCAAATCCAGTGTGATTCGCCCCAAAGGGTTATCCTGCAGTTTCATTCATCTGGTTTGCCTACAATGCCTCTGTACCACTGCAGCGGGTGATGCTCTCGGCAAATTGCTCTTTCTTACGGGTGACTTTAACTGCATCCATGCTCTGCTTTTCTGTGTGATGTCGGAGCTCTACTGTTGCAAGGCTGGTGTGAAAGCTGCCCCCAAAGATCAGTGATGTACTCATTACAGACAGTCTATCAGCAGTTTGAAGATTTTCGTATTTTACCATTTATGATGCCGAGATGCATGTTGTCCAGTACCGACGGGGATGCTCCCTCCCTGCTGTCTCAGACCTGCAGAGGTAGGTAGGCATCCTGCCGGTGTATAATGGATGCAATGTGGGCGTTTTTTCTCAGCCTGTTCTGAAAGTCAGTAAACCAAACCATTTTAACTGCAAGACACATTTCGCTTCTCATCAGGATCCATCCCTGTGTGCTGTTAAAGCAAATCATCAGGGAAAAAGGCCGGCCTGACTGAACAAAGCAATATGCTCACAACTCAGGGGCAAAAGGAGAGTTTATGGCCTTTGGAAAAAGGGGCAGGCCACTCAGGAAGATTACAAAGGTGTTATAAGGTTAAGCAGGGAAAAGATTAGAAAGGCCAAACCCCAATTAGAACTTAACTTGGGCTTGGATGTTAAGAACAGTAAAAATAATTTCTATAAATATGTTGGCAACAAGTGGAGGACTTGGGAGAATCTCCATCCCTCATTGGATGCAGGAGGTAACATAGTGACAAATGATTAGGAGAAGGCTGAGGTACTTTATGCCTTCTTTGCCTCTGTCTTTAGCAGTAGAGTAGGTTATTCCCTGGGTACCCAGACCCCTGAGGTAGCAGGTAGGGATGAGGAGCAAAATGAAGCCCCCTTAATCCAAAGGGAGGTGGTGAGGGACCTGCTCTGACACCTGGATATAAACAAGTTTATGGTGCTGGATGGAATCCGCCCAAGGGTACTGAGGGAGTTGGTGGAAGTTCTCACTGAGCCACTTTCCATCATTTACCAGCAGAACTGGCAAACTGTGGAGGTCCCATCTGTCTGGCGTCTAGCAGATGTGACACCCATCCACAGGAAGGGTCGGAAGGATGATCTGGGGAACTACATGCCTGTCAGTCTGGCCTCAGTGCCTGGGAAGGTCACGGAATGTATCACCCTGCATGCCTTTATGCAGCACATGAAGGACACCCAGGTGATCAGGCCCAGCCAGCACGGGTTCATGAGGGGCAGGTCCTGCGTGATCTCCTTCTATGACAAGCTGACCCTCTTGGTGGATGAGGGAAAGGCTGTGGATGTTGTTTCCCTGGACTTTAGTAAGGCCTTTGGTACAGTTTCCCACAGTATCCTCCTGGAGAAACTGACTGTCTAGGGCTTGGATGGGTGTATTCTCCACTGGGTTAAAAAACGGCTGGAGGGCCAGGTGCAGAGCGTGGTGGTGAATGGAGTTAAATCCAGTTGGCAGCCAGTCATGAGTGGTGTCCCCCGGGACTCAGTACTGGGGCCAGTTCTCTTTAATATTTTTATCATTGACCTTGATGAGGGGATTGAGTGCACCTTCGGTAAGTTTGCAGAGGACACCAAGTTGGGTGGGAGTGTCGACCTGCTGGAGGGTGCAAAGACTCTACAGAAGGATCTGGACCGGCTGCATCGATGGGCTGAGGCCAATGGGATGAGGTTCAACAAGGCCAAGTGCCGGGTCCTGCAGTTGGGTCACAACAACCCCATGCAGTGCTACAGACCTGGGGAAGAGTGGCTGGAGAGCTGCCTGGCAGGAAATTTTTACATGGAAAGGGTTATTAATCATTGGAATGGGCAGCTCAGGGAAGTGATTGAGACACCATCCCTGGATGTATTTAAAAGATGGGTAGACATGGTGCTTAGAGACAAGGTTTAGTGGTGGTTTTTTATCAGGGTCAGGTTGATGGTTGGACTAGACGATCTTAAAGGTCCCTTCCAACCTAGACAATTTTATAATTCTATGAAAATAACATGTATGCCAGAGGGGAATCACCTCTATAGGCTTCCTCCAGTTATTCTGTTCAGTCCTTGTACCTATTCAGCGTTTTCATTCCCCTACAAAACTCTCATGCCCCTGTGAATAACTTTTTCTCTTCTTTCTTCTATTATCTGCTCTTTTTTTAATTATTATTTTTATTTATTTATTTCCCCTTCTTTTCCTCTATCTCTTCTGTATGTCTCTTCCTAATTAAAAACATTGGTTTGCTTGGGGTAGTGTTTTTCCCCGAACAAGAGTATAATTTCATATGAATCAGAAGGTGAACTATTGATAATTTTTTCATTCTGATTGCTTTCATATCATATCAGGGTTTTTTGATTGTAGCAATGCTGTGCATATCCTAAAATGGATTTTAAAACAGGCAGGTTTCATCACATGAGCATGAAGTTTGAACAAAATGCTGTCCTTTCAGGTCTCTTTTTTACTGGCTAAAATAAGCTGAATGAGTGCTCTTTCTTTTCACTCCTGTATTTCTTTCTGCACTACACATATTCCCTTCCTCCTCTCTTTATTTTTATTGTGTCTTCATTCACAAACTGTGTCACTGTGTCAAGGACGGCTCCATCTTGGTCTGGGTCACCTCTTGGAGCTCAACGTGACAGAGCTGACTGAACGCTTTGGTGGTGGTGTCGGCACTGAGCTCTCTGCACATCTGCTGCTCTTCCAGAACTTCTTTCTGTGGCTAGTCCTCTTTTCTGCCTAGTCAGTGGGGTGAAGTGGATCCTATCAATTTAGATTCTGGCAAAATCCAAGATAAAGGATGTAGTTTCTGAACAATTCTTGAATTTTTGATACGGAGCAAATATTAGAGAACATGTATGTGTTTCTGAGAGATACCATGAGGTCAATTTCTTCCCTTCTCTTCTTTGTTTACAGTAGTTGTTGAGCTTTTAGCCACATAGTCTTTGCCTGGATTTTCCTGCTACACTTCCTTCCTTCAAAAAAAAAGGATGCTAATCTTCAGCTCTAGTAAACTTGCCATATCTGTCCACATTTGAATCCATACAACGGCTGCCTGTAGCAAGCAGTCTGCCTAAAGGGAGGTTGTTCCCAGCTGGAATGAATGAAAATGTCTTTTTTAAATTTTTATATCTATTTCCACAGTATACTTTGGGGAGTTCATGCCTTGCTTTGGGTAAATAAATGAGCAAATAACATGTAGCAAAGTAGAAAGTAACTGTAGTAAGTTGTATTGCCAGTATTAGAAGGGTATTTTTCCTTGATGTGTTTGAACATGTACCTAAACTGAAGCCACCTGATAGTTACAGGAATACCAGGGGCACTTATTTAAATGTCTTTCAGGTCTTTCACCAAAGTATGCAAATACACTTATTAGTTGTGTCTTCCTACCTGCCATCAGACAATATATGCCTGCCTTTAAAAAGTAATTTTGTGTGGATAGCCTATAGGAATGATTTTTTAAAGGTTCATAGATTGCTATTTTTAAACTCTGTTTTAGTTGTGCCCTATTCAGCAAAATGTATGTTCTATGTTATTAAGTCAAAAAGTCAACTTACAGTGAAATATGTAGTACATAGGATTTACTTATCCTGATGTCTTCCTTGAGAATTTAGTAAAGCCTCAGTCCAATACAGGAATATTCCAAGAACTAAAAGGGCTTTAGCATTTGATCCAGTAAAGCAATCTATCAATGGAAATCAGCATGAGCTTGTGTTCAAATCCGTAGCTACTGAAGAAATGTTTAAGGGAGCCTACAGGGGGGCTGAAGCTGCACTTCTTACAAGGACATGTAGTGATAGGACAAGGGGTAATGGCTTTGAACTGGGAGAGGGGAGATTAGATTAAATATCAGGAAGAAATTTTTCACTATGAGGGTGGTGAGGCACTGGAACAGATTGCCCAGAGAAGCTGTGGCTGCCCCATCCCTGGGAGTGTTTAAGGCCAGGCTGGATGGGGCTTCGAGCAACCTGCTCTGGTGGGAGGTGCCCCTGCCCGTGGCAGGGGGCTTGGAACTCAGTGATCTTTAAGGTCCTTTCCAACTCTAACCATTCTGTGAAATAGTGCTTGACATTGATCCCAATGAAAGTTAAGTGTGAGCTTAATTGTTTTGTTGTCCAGGGTGCTTTCTGGGGGCCAGTATTTCAGTCTTAACTCCACGAGTCTTGGAGCACATGATTATGGGTTGTTTCACTTTTGCTTACGTACAGCATGCTGGGTGCTGTGTTTGTAGGTGAGGTGCTCAGGTCCGTTAACTTCTGGAGGGATCACTTAAATCTCAGACACTTTACCCTGTGTCTGCCTATGTGTGCGAGGCTCCCCAGGACCAGTCCGCAGGCAGCTGTGGGGTCATAAAGAACCATGTTGCACACCTCGAGCAGCAAGGATCTGTTCTGCTCAAAAAAGAAGGTTGCCCAAGCACTGACTTGGTTTAAAAAGTCAGATGCTGTTGTCTGATTCTTGGCAGCAGCTTTGTAAATTAGTAGCAAGACCAGTATGACGATGAAGGTGATGCTGTGCCCTTCTCTGGAGTAGTAAAGATCGCTCAAATCTTGTGGCAGCTAACAATCTACCTCATATTAATGATGCTTTACTGTTTGTTTTTTTACAGGGATAAGGAAGAAGGATCACACTCCTTTAACCTGAGACGCACTTGGTAACTCTAAACATTCATCCTAAAAACTGCTTCCACAGTTTTCTCATTTTTTTTGCTTCATCATACAAAGCAAGTGTGTAAGTTTCTTGTTTTCTCCTACATACCCCCCCAATTTTGGAGTACACGTACATTTAATCATGCAAGTGACACTGAATTACTGCATTATTTTCTGCAAAGTTGTTTTTATATTTGAAGCCAGTCTGCAGGCTTTAGGCACTGCCTCCGTGCTGGTGGCCTCTGAGCAGCAGAGACACTACAGCTCTTTGTAAAAGGCAGGGTGTAAATGCAGCAGTGTTTCAGTGTGGATCAGCACGCAGCTTCGTGCAGGTCCCTGGAACGTGCTGTGATGATCCAGTGCAGCCCTGCAACTCCTTATAAAAAAATCAATCAATCCCTCAGCGCTCTCCCATTGCAGTAAACGAGGGTCTTCCCCATGGGTTTCAGTGGCAATTTCCGATCAGATGTCTGTTTTGTACTTTGTACTTCTGCACTTGGAATTGCAAATGGAAAGATCTGCAGTGTTAGGATTTTTTGGCGTGGCTCAGAACGGGTTGTCTAAATGTCAGAAAATACATTTGGTATCTTTCGGGTTTTGTGTGCTCTTCTGTACTGCGTTGAACATCACAAAGTGCCTTAATTATGACAATGTTTAAATACTGGAAAGCCAGAGGTTGAATGTATTATTTTTAGATCCTGACACTAAAGGAGAGGACAGCATTTATTTTTCTATAAGACTGCACTCCAGTCTTCTTTAAATTGTGACATTGCTGAAACCCCAATCCTAGCCATTCCCCTGTGAGATGAGTCCTTTAATATTACAGGCCCCATGATACATCGTCCTTTCTTTAGCTGTTGTTTGGCAGGTTTACCTGAGGGCTACATCCACACTATCTATATTTGCTAAGAAAATATTTCTCTTTTGAACAAGAAAATATAAAAGATTACTCAAAATGCAGTGATATATACATCCATATGTTGAACTCTATTTAAATTGACTCCTTTGTTGCCAGCAACCGGTTTGTCCCAGCGAAAGAGAGTTGTTAATTGTGACAGTAAAACTAAGCTACAACAGTGTGTTCCCTGCCCAAAATTCCAGTTCAGTGAAGCACTTTGGGAAGCCAATAATTGTCAGATCAAGCCTAAATTATTTAGCAGAAAGCTTTCTTGTGGTAACAGGTTGAAAATTCAAAATCTAAATGCAAAACTCAAAAGTCTGTGCCTAACCATTTGCTACAGCAGGAATTTCCTGCGCCTGTTCTCAAGGTTTCCTGCTGCTAAGGAAGTTTCAGGGTTTCCCATTCTTAAAGAAAGCTCCAGGTTTTCATTTTCCTGAGTAAATCACAAGATACAGAAAACTCAGCTACAGGTGTCTTTAACCATATGTGTAAGATTCTATTTCAATGCAATTTATTTGTTTACAGGCACAAATTGACATTGCCCTTCAGGACGAAATGCACTGCTAGTGTACAGATAGTGAGAGGCTTAACATGTATCTTCTCATTTATCTTCATCGTTGTGGAAAAATCCATGAGAAAATACTATTCTAACATTTTTAAAAGAGCTCAGCGTGCCCGGCAGGGGCACATAGTTGGTAATCTTGATCCCCCTGCTCTTCGGTTGTAGGGTTCACAGAAGCTCAAACTTATTACTGGGATTTGGGCTGAATGCCTCTTAAAGAAAATGAATGCTGCTTCACCGTTTTCATGACTGATCAGTCCGTACACATTATGAGTAGAGTATTGGTGTTAAAGGAAACAGTACTTTGGACTGCAGGACAGTGCAGGTACCAGAGTAGATGGTCCACTGTGACACACATGTGCATGGTGGGTACACCTATATATATATAATACTAGCATCTGTATTTAAAAATGTTTTGTCCTATCTTTTCCTATATCGGTGCTTGGAGCGAACTTTCACCTTGGAGTTTACAAGAGATAGGTTTGCACACACAAACTCAGGGTTTACAGTTTCTACCCAGTGTACTTGAAAGGAAAAAAAAAATGCATAGAAAACAAAGTGCCCGGGATTTCAACATATATTTGTTGGAGGAAATTTTTGCAGGGTTTTTTTTTAGCTGCCTGTGGAGGCAAAAGCCATGAAATGGGCAAAACCAACAGCTATTTATTTTCTCAGGGGAGATTTCTTCAGTGGAGCATGTCAATTCTCATGTCAGACAGTGTTTGCTTAATTGGGGCTATTACTAAAGAGACTCCATGTTTGCATCACAGGGTCAGTTTTGCAAGGAGCTTCTCTTTGCAGACCCAGTCTAGCAAAGCCTTCAAGTGCATCTCTGACTTCCAATTCCAAAGCAGATTCCTGGGAACTTCAGTGGAATCATGGTCTCTTTGGGTGTTTGGTTTTTTGACCACCAACACACCCCTCTGCTGAACTTGGCCCAGAGCACCAAGTGCCTTGCAGAACCGAGTCCTGGGTTCTTCACTTTATATGTCTACAACTGAAGCTCTGGGCTTGAGTCTACCCAGACCCAGCAGGTAGTGCCATGAAAGGTTGCCAGAAAAAAAAAAATCCAGCAATACGGTGCTCCTCCATGTGTACCCCAGTGGTGAATTTCTCCAGCTGATGGGGTGACGTGTAACCACATATCTTGGATTAGCGTCAAGCCTTCCGTGTTAGGGTTCACCAGCTGCTAGTATTATATGTTTCACAGTGCAGTCATAGTACCTTACAGCTGAGATTCACCCCGTGTGCCAAGCAGGGCAAAATCCTGTGCACCACTCCAGTTCCTGCCTGCAACAGCTGGCCAGCTGTTTAGGTCAGGATGCAATTAAGGTCAGGATGCAATGAAAAGTTTGAATGGGACTGGGGTGATGCACAAATGCTGTGCTGGTGTTTTGTTGCAGGGTCAGTTTCACTCAGTTAAATTTAATCCTTGGTGAATCACTTGATGAATGATTTAAATTGTATTTATGGGTTGTGTGGTTGTGGGTTTTTTGTTGTTTTTTTCTCTTGTCTGCATTCAAAGCTGCCTTTACTCTCTAGTGTTGATGGCCAAAGTGTCATTCCTCGTGCTTACAAATTACCATTAACTTGTGGCTACCTATGAACACATACACTATAAAATCGCTTGTGGGGTTTTTTTCCCCTTTCTCATTTTTTTTTTCTTCTTCTTCTTTTTTTTCTCTTTTCTTTCCACCCCCTTTTTTAAGGAGGTGGGTTATCATTGTAAAGATATTTAAAAGTGCAAATGTGAAGTAAGGATAGTGATTGTTAAGAGGATGTGGGTGCTATGTCTGACGAGAGAGCGGTGGGTTATAAGGCAAAAGGGAAAATGCCGCGAGCGCATTGTGTTGATGATTGTTGCCTGTGGGGGGGGAAATTAAAAAAAGAAGATATAAAACTGGAGAAAAATGGACTCTTTGAGCTGCTCTTAATGTAGACGACACTGTGGCCAGTGCGTAGCCGAAGCCCAAAGTGATCCCGCTGCCAGATGCCGTGATCCTGGGATTCAAGGACAGCGGAATCGCTCTGAGAATTGCACTAGCAGCCTGTTGCACATCGGGAACGCTTCAGCACGTCACGACCACGTGAGAATGGACTGTCTGAAACCGCCGAGTACCAAAGTTTGTAACTGAATGAGTTAGCATTTGTACCATGTTGGGTTGTTTGTTTTTAGTTGGGTTTTTTGTTGGTTGTTTCTTTTTTTTTTTTTTTTTGAATGTTCTGATAAATAAAATGTATTTTTCAGTAAAAGACACACTGCAAGTAAGCCTGGAGTTTCCTGCTGGTCGTATGTTTGTGAAGTTGCCTTTGCTGTTGTGCAGAACAAGCGATAACAGGGGTGTTGCTTGGTTCAGCATGTAAACAGTAACAGAAGAAAAGGTGTCACTGGAGAGCAGAACCAAAACCCCGCACTCAGAGTCTTCCCAAGTTTGTCCCAGTGTTGTGAGTCTCCTGGCCTGATCTCACTGTTTACTCTGCCCTTTTAGGACAAATGGAAGTTGGGGGCATTGCTTCCTTTGACTTTCTTTGATCATTTTTTTCCTCAGCTGTAACTTAAATGAAAAATGAGCTCCCCAGTTTCTGTGGACTAACTTAGACTGGTACATGGGCTTGGGTATCCAAAGAACTGCATCTTTGTGTGTTGTAGTATAGTGAGAGAGAGCAATCAGTGGGGTGACTGAGTTTTTCCTGCTCATTCTCTGTGTTATTTTCACTGTCTACTATTGTGATACAATCAAGAATAGGATCAATTTATTAGTGGATAGCAGTATTGCTTGAATTATGGCTAGGAAAAACCTTTTGCAGCTTTCACATGTTCCTTCTACTAGAGTGGAGTTTGAGCAGCTCTCTGATATTAAGTCCAAATGTTTGAAAAAGCATGAGTCAAAGACCCAAAAAAACCCACTGGAATGTGGATTTGAAAATGAAAAGATTTGTTTTGCAGCTTAAAAGATCATTTTCACTTCTCAGTTTTTTGATACTCAAGGGGCACGTTATAATGGTCTTCCTTTATAATCATGCACCCTAGATGCTTAGAGAAAAAGAGGTTCCTGCCTCATTCTTTATCTGCAAGTAACACACTAGGAAGACATCTGTTGTGAATTTGCTGTATCATTCCAATACACGACTACACAGTCTTGCCGTTAGCCCAAGTTTACTGAGAAGGGAGTGGTTTAGTGTTTGTGACATTCTCTCTCTCTCTCTCTGGCAGGAAAATTTGGGAACTACTTTTCTCCAGGAAATGCTCCTGGAGCCTGATTTCAGTGGGCCTCTGTAATGAGCTCTTCACTGCTATTTCTCGGCATAGATGGACCTTTGAAGCTCACACCTCTACAAAAGAGAGGTCAAAACTAAATATGCTCAGAGACACAAACTCTAACTTGTCCCTAGGGGACTCGCTCCTGCAGCTGGTGTTTGTCCAACAGCAACACGCCTCAGGATATAGGAATCCACTGAAATGAACGAGAGCATTTCTTAGGATGCCTTGAATTAAAAGTCAGGTGAAATATGTATGGGATTTTGGGGGATTATCAAGAACCGGTGGAGAAAATCTAATGAGTTTTTAAATAGTCTTTAAAACATCACTGGTAAGAATGACAAGACTAAAAGGTAGGAATGCAGCACTTTTTGTTAGGAGGAACAAAGTAAAACGAGAAGCAGATAGTTCCCTGATGCCAGATCTGAGCAAGCTATGCTGGATAAGACAAAGCACTTTCTGAAAGGGGTGGGGGGAAAGCACCTATTTTTGAATTGCTGTCATTTTGGATTGTCGCTGTTGAGAACAGGTAATCTGCTTGCCAAACCCAAACTGTATCTCCAGTCTAGCCAGCTGTTTTATTTTTGGTAACCTATCATCTGGTTGCCAAATTTGAACCTGATGCTGCAGAGCAGTGCCTGCCAGCCCAGCTCTGCCACTGCCCTGCTTTCCATTGACCTCTGCTGGGCAAGGCACACAGTTCAAGTTCATGGTTCAAAACCTTGCTCAACCAGAGCTTCTGTTTGTTTTTGCTATTTTTAACAAATTCTCCTGTGTTCTAATGTACAATTGGAGTGTGCATTGTATGGCCTGGTAACTCCTAAAGTGTATCTGTCCTTAGGGACTGCAGTTCTACACTGTATAGCCAGGCAAATTCTCTACCAGAGTATGTTTAGGAGTGCAGTGAGAAACAGAATCCTGGAATCTGAATATTTTCTGAAGAGTGTATGAGAAATACTCTTTAAAAATTAGCACTCCTTGAAAATTTAATGGGAAAGTTTCAAAATCTCTTGCAAGTGGTTTGTGTTTTGGACTTGGCTGAGTTCTCACTGCACTGTCCTTTCCATGACTTCCAATTAGAATCACAGAATCATCAGGGCTGGAAAGGACCTTTGAGACCATCGAGTCCAACCATACACACACAAAAAACCCCTACAGCCTCGGCCACTAGAGCATGCCCTGAAGTGCCACCTCTACACATTTCTTAAATATCTCCGGGGACGGTGACTCAAGCGTTCCAGTGCCTGACCACTCTTCCAGTGAAGTAATTCTTCCTAATATCTAATCTAAACCTCCCCTGCCACAACTTCAGAACATTTCCTCTGGTCCTGCCATTATTCCTTTGGGAAAAGAAGCGAACATCCACTTCTCTACAACCTCCTTTCAGAGAGTTGTAGAGGGCAATGAGGTCTCCCCTCAGCCTCCTCTTCTTCAAAGTAAACATTGTTTACTTCTCTGAACTTCAGGTATGAATTAATGTTTAATCGCTACATTTACTGATTATTTAAAAGTGCATGTGATAGCCATTATTAAAGATGCATGTTGCATATTTATGATTAACGCCCCCAATTTGATAGATGCTCGTAGTGTTTGCTTTGGTTGAAACCCTAAGTGTGTTTTCACTTCAAATGCAGGCTTAAGCGATGTATTAATTCCACCTTATTTTTAGAATATTGTTGGTTTTGTTGTTTCCGTAGCTATGGAGCCCTGGTAAGGAAGTCGTAGCCTTCCCTTGCCCAGCTGCTGGACTAAACCCCTTCTGGAATCCCCATTATGCCCAGCTGTTGGGGTCAGATACCTTCAGGAGCAAGTGTATTGCTGTGGTACCGGGTGGCATCCACCAGGACAAGTTTCCCTTCTGAAGGAGCCACGTAGGCCTCAGAGGCTCTGTTTTAGTTTCAGGGAATGTTGTCAAAGCTGTGGAAGCCCCAGAATTGCCTTTACACACTGGTTGGCCCATTCTGAAAGGCCAGCTTTCAGTGGTGAGCATGGGCACATGGTTTTCTTCAACAAGCTCTGCCAGGGCTTGATGAGTAAATACAAAGGCAGGACACACAGGGCGGTATCTCTGGGAGGCTTGATGTATTTATGTTAGACAGACCTGTGCGGTTCGTGTGGAAGAGAAGCCACCCTTGTGTCCTCGGCTGGATACTTGGCAGATTATCTTTCAGAATTGGAAAATATTTTATGTTATGCTTTTTTTGAAAGTGAGCGCTGATGTTACACTAGTTTTACGTGCCAAATGGCCCCATTTTACAGGTGCACATCCAGAGGGTTCTTAGATTTGATAAACTGGAAAGCAGGGTAAGCTTTGCAGTGGGATTGTTGTTGTCAGACACAGACCGTACAGATACAAATTGCATTACCTAGAAGCTTTTTATTCTGATTTTGGGTTGTGAAGTCATGGGCAAGCCTGACGGACTGTTGAGTCAAATTAGGCTGTGGAGTTGAGGTTGTCATCTGTTGATATCTCAATTCTCTACAAGTGAAATAGTGATGATAGCTATTTCTTCGTGCCACTCTTTGTCTACCTTCTATATTTAGGGTGTCAGGTCACTGTAGGAGGAGACTTTCTCTTTCTAGGTGTGTGAATACTTAGCTCTGACCTTGGTTTTGTTTTATGAGACAGAAATAGTAAGTAGGAATAACAAGTGTAAAAGCTTGTTTTCAGTTTCAGTTCCTAAAACGGTAGTGGAGGAATCAAACAGTGCCTACAAAATAGACAGTGCGGGCTTTGAGAGTGGATATTGAGAGGAAGAGGCAGCTTTGCGGGAGCCTTGCTGCGAGGAGGAGGACTGTGGGTTCTCTGGAAGAAGGAGGGGAGGTTTAGAAGGGAGGAAGGAGAAATTGCCCCTCATGGAGGGAGGAGGAATGCCTGGGGATGGGACGTTGTGTAAAATCTTCAGCAGAGGGGTGAAAGAGGGCATTTAAAACTGAGGATCAGGAGGAGGATTGTTATTTTTACAGGGTGGTGTCACTGCCAGCTGTGTTGGTATCACTTTGGCCTCAAGTCACTTACTCTGGTGTCGATACTGAAGAGGGGTCCTACCTCTGGGCAGAGGATTTGGGCAGATCTCCCTCTGGAGATACCTCTGTCTCCTGATTAGAGGAGGAGTCCAGGAAAAATGAGTGTCCACCTTATGTTACTGGTTCCTCTGTCGTGATGAATGGAAGGATTCCTCTTGCCCCTACCAGCACTGCTCTTTCCCCAAAGAAGAGGCCTTCCCAACCCATAAAGGAATGGACAAAAACCAAGACTGAAAACAAAACAATTTTTTCACACTGTATTTTTACCTGGTTGGTTTATTTATGCTTTGACTAGAAGTGCATCAGCATTCTCAGGAAAGACAACAAGCAGCCTGTTTCATCCCATTTATAGTTTGATTCTTGCAGATTTCTGCACTCTTGGTTTTTTACAACACAGAAGAATTTGGATTTTTTTTATTATAGTAATACATATATTCTTTTAATGACAATTTATGAGTTTTTCCTGCCTGGTTTTGGTCTTCCGAAAAACAATTGTTCCTGGCTTTTTATTTTACCTTTTTTTTTTTNTCCTTTTTTTTTTTTTTTTTTTTTTTTTTTTTGTGACCAGCACTCACCCACCTTGTCCTATAAAAACTAAATCAGATGGATCATCTCAGAGATCAGATGAACTGGGACGAGGTGTATTCTTTCTTAATCTGCAATGCTGTTGTAAATGTAAAACTTTTTTTCTTTTTTTTCTCCCCACACAGTTCCTATGAAGACGACACTGCTTGAACAAGCAAAAAGGTCTAAGTCATTTTAATTGGAGGACTTGCATGAGCACTGATTACTTTTTGGCACTGAAATACGAGCTTAACTTACCTAGAAGAAAACATCCTGCCTCTGCCCAGGCTTTGCTAGACTGTGCATTCAAAGTGGATTTCTTTCAGCACCTTTTCCTTCATCGTAGTTCAGAATCGCCTTAGTGGGTGCTCATTTTTTTGGAAACACAACTGCCTTGATTACACACAGGGACACAAATTTTCAGGAGGCAACCCTGAAGAGCAACCAGTGTTGGCTTAACTCTGCTCCTGGTGATAACTACAGAAATTATACCATTGATTTCAACGGGAACAGAATTAAGGCAACCATAAGTACTTCTGGAAATGTTACCCCACATTTTGAATCAATTGTATTTCACTGTAGCAGTTAATAAAAAAAACCCCCAAAGATAAATAAAAATAATAATCAGGCTCTGTCTGCTTAAAAAAAAAAAAAGGGAAAAATCCTTTAAAATCATGTAAAATAAAACCTGCTTTTTTTGTAAACAGGCAATACTGAGTAAGCAGGAATTCATGGTCCCATTTAGATGTTACTTGTACTTGAATATTTGAATGAGGATTGGTCATAGGCTTAAAACATCTAAATACTTTAAAATATATCCATAAATAATCATTCTTTACACATCATAATTGTTCTTACTGCATGTCAAAGACATGGACTTTTGTATTCCCCAAGAAAGAAAAATGAGGGGTTTTGCTTTTGGTGTGAAAAAGTAAAAATAAAGACCTAGCACCACCCTTAAGGGAATGCATGGAATACTACCAAATTGGTCTTTATTTGCCTTAGCTTTTTTTTTTTTTTACAAAAATCTTAAATATAGGTTCATATGTAAACACTGTGCACGCACTGAGGGTTTGATCCTGGCCTGTTGAAATCAATGGCAAACTTCCCATTAACTGCAGAAGTGCAAGATCAAGCTCCAAGCTGGTCCGGTACGTACAAGCCTAAGTCATTGCGGGAGCCACGGGTTCAGGAAAGCCAAAGCTCAGGTGCTCGTTTCAAAACCAGTTGCTGGAGGAATCAGACTTTGCCCCGAAAACCTTCCTGCACATGTTGGAGTTTTCTTGATGGAGAGGGAACTCATTCCCTGCCAACAGTTCTGCTTTCCCTCTCTTGGCAGTGTACCGTCGGCCAGACGGGAGACTTTCGTACTTGGTCACGTAACGCCTGCACGGACAGAACACGGCGGTGTGGCATTAGCAAATTCCTGCTAAATCTGTGCCCTGCATGTGAAGCTAAACACTCCACATGCACAGGAGATGACACTTCCTGGTGTAACAGGAACTGTTTTCATAACAGGTACTGTTTTCTTAGGATTTCCTGGAGATCCTTGGGGTCTTTAATTCCCCTTAGGCTTCCCATCTTTTGGACCTGAAAAGCCTGAATAGAAATCTGGCACAGGCTCTGCAAATGTTATCATCCTTAGGTCTTAGCAAATAGGGATTAGAAGGGAGTAGTAAACTCAGCTTCTCAGATGGCAATGCAATTACTGCTCTTTGGCTACTGGAAAGCACCTTTTTTACCTTATTGTACAGTTGTTTAGTTTCCAGGAAAGTTGGTGCCGTAAGAAAATATGATAGAACACAATGGTTGGAAGAGTTTAACACACCAGGTCCTTTTGATGACACTAGTAAATAGCAGGTGATGAAGAAAACTTTCTACTTCAGTGAGTTTATGGTTATGCACTTACTCTCTCAACAGTGTAATAAAGAACTACTGCTGGAAGAGTTTCAGGTCACCATCAGAACTGACTGTGCACAAGGGGACCAGTGTCCTGCCACCTCAGCTGGCTTACTTGCAAAACCAAATCAGAAAATTAGGCTGAAATGCACACTGAGACCAAGTTGTGATCTTCAAAAAGTCCTTTCTAAATCTCAGGGGTGAGAGACAAGGAAGCTTGGGTTAGCAGAGAGATTGGGGTGTGTAACAGTCTGCGCTGCACCTGACTGTGCTAGGCTGAAATTTGGCCTCTGTTGTTAATCTCTTGTGTCTGTGAAGACCAAAAGTTCCAGATTCAGCAGCTGGCTGGAAAGATGCCTCAGAAATTGTGTGCTCTTAATTCTTACCTGAATGGAGACTCAACTTTCTCCATCTGCAGACAGACCAAAAATGGGTACTGTGAAAACTGCACTGTGGAGATGAAGTCAAACGCTGTTTCTAATTCCACAGTGGTTTCCATACCAGTTTTCATAAAGAAGGAATCCACCTCGGTGTTACCAGCTACAAACATGGCTATCCTGCAAATAAATCCAGGCATTACAATTAATTCAAAACACGTTAAGAAAGAGGAAATTAAACTGCAAACAGTCCTACCACCCATACAAACCAACTGCTCTCAAAGGAGCCTGTTCTTCAGGAAAAGGTATATAAATTCAGATGAGACCAGTGGGAACTGGTGTTACCTGGGAGGAAAGGAGTTCAAGTGTTCTCCCATGCATGTAAGGTATTTAATTTTAATTTAAGTCATTTGCAAGGTCTTTTATATTTAAGTTTTACTCATTGGGACTACTGAGGCTCAGGAGTCTGAGCTCGCTGCAGCTGTATCACGTGCTGGGAGTATCTCACCGGTTCTTGACGTTGGTTTTGGATTCCCTGTACCACAGGCTGAACTCCATCCCTCCTGAGATGTCGATGGCCAGGCCGCCAAGGAACTCCGTGCTGGCCCTTGGCCCAGACTGCAGCTGAATCTCCTAGAGCCATCAGAAAGCACAGGTAAGCCCCCAGTACTGAGTCCAGTGGTTTCCTTCCTTTGTTTCCTTTGTACCGTGACCACACCAGTTGGCATTTTGTAGGAATGATATGGAACAGGTGACTCTTCTGCAAGGGTGGACAAAACACCCTCGATGTGTCTTGCTCCCTAGAAACTGGGATGAGGCTATGGTGAGCTGCCTTGCATCTTTCCCTTCTTTACATGCCAGCTGGTGTAATTTCTGCAAGGAGTATCACTGCAAAGACCGTCATGGCCTCTGTCTCCAAGGGCTCCCACACCAGCCCCACGGAGGCTCTGCTGGCACTCCAGCTGAGTCAGATTTCACTCCTGATTGGAGCCCCAGCAGTGGTGCAGAGTGGTGTGGCTTCTCCAGCACAGCTGAAGGCTGCAAAGCAAAGTGCCCCCAAGCACTGCAAGCAGCCATGCAGCGTGTAGTGGCTCTGAACCCACCCTGTGGCAGGAACTATGTCTTCAGCAGCTGGGTGGCCAAACTCCTAAGCTAATGCATCCTAATTGCCAATGTGAATGTGCATTTTCCATCAAATGCACTCATGGCTTCTTGAAATCTCCATGGCTGGACTGGAACCCATCATGTGGAGCCTGTTTCGGAAGTGGTAATATAGCTCAGGGTCACAGAAGCTCATCACTTTTAAGTTTTGAGACACTGCCAAGATTTTAAGGTTCACTCAGCTCGGCAATCTTACTCACTTATAAAGTGAGTTAGTTGTCCTGCTTCCCTAAGAACCAGAGGATTAATTCACCCTGTTAAAAAAAACATTAATATGGGAGAAGTTTATTTTGATCATATCCCCTGTGTATAGGATATTTTCTCCTCTATCCCAGCTGGCTTTTGCCCTCCCCTCAGGTCTGTGTTCCTGTGGTATTCTCAGCACCTGTAGCTCTGCAGGCACTTGTAGGATGTTTGGATACTCAATTTGCTCTCCCTTTTTGCCGTCTAGGCACTTTAAAAGTCTATCTTCTTGTCCTAGCTATTCAGTAGCCCAGTGGTTCCAGCTAACGCCATCCCAAGATTTTAGAAAGAAGCAAGCAGAGACAGTCTGGCTGCCTAATCCCTACAGCAAGGAGCAACATTTGAGGAGGTTTTTATTCAGAGCATTAAAGTTTTCCTGAGTTTTCCTGCCATAATCAATTACTTGGATAATGATGGTGGCTGTATATGGTTACTTCACTTCTTAGGGTAAAGAAACAATCCCTGAACCAATCTCTTTGGCAGAACCAACTTGGCAGTCGCTTGCCGCTGAAGTGGGCTTGAGATTTTATGTAAGAATGTAGTAGGCTGGCTCATAAATCCAGCATGCCCGCAGCAAGCGTGGTCATAGTGTGCTCTGATTTCTCATTTTCACACAAGTTAAAATCACAGGTCAGAGCTGTGGTGTTTCTGAAAGCAAAGGGAGTTTTTCTACTGACTGTAACGGAGCAAGGAATACTTCCCTTGTCAATCTGTTTAGGTGTGTAAATACAGCTTGTTTTACTTTATTTTACTTCGTTTTTAATTGGGCCTGAATTGGTGGGTAGTTGTTAATGAGTGAGGAGGTAACAGCAGACATTCTGGTGGAGACACATACACACAAGCAGAGGAGCAGATATTTTTAGATGCATTGTCAAATTGCACCTAGTAATATCAGAGTATGCTTGGTTTGCAATGGCTGCATAGTTTGAGGCTTTAAAGGCTACCTAGAATTAAGTCAGGTTTGTCACTGGAGCCAGCAGAGAGGTTAAGGAGCGCTTGTCTTGTGTTTTCCCAGCTCATCTATTTCCTTATTTAGAGCTCAGTCCTGTCCTTTGCCTCATGTGCAAATTCAATCCAGGCTGATGGGAAGTGTAAATCACAGGGACCCAGCCTCCTCAGGAGCAGTATCTTCCTTTCCCTTCCTATTTTAAGCTTTGTATGTCATTTGCAGTGGAAAATATGATCCAAAAGATCAGAATTGGTGGTTTGCTACTGTTAAAAATGCTGAAACGTACTACCTTTCAATAAAAAGCCTGTTCTTTATGTGCTGCTACTGTAATGCAATGCAGAGATGGGTGAGACAGGCACTTCTTTGGGAACTGGCTATATTCCATAGCGTCTGGCTTTCAAATGTTTTCTCTGACCTATTAATACAGTATTTAATTTCTCTGTGCTTCTGGCAGGTGTGTCGCCTAGGAGAAACATTAACACTACTGAACTTTAATGCAGGTGACTTAAGGGTCTCAAAAACAGTTTTGTGAGAGCTGTTTATTTCATAGGGGGAATTAAGACTTCTGGATGGTTATTCTTAGCCGTCGGACAACACTGTGAGAGCTTTGTGTGGCTGTTTCAGTCTGTGGAGTTCTGTGAGACAAGGTGTTACAGATGGTGGGCGGGAGGGGAAGCTTTAGAAGCAGTATTATTAACTTGGAAACACCTCTCCAAAATGTTCCTGTTGTGATTACTGCAGTTGTAAAGTTAATGAAAGGAAGCTGTTTTCTGAGGGATGGAGAGGTGGGGGGGTGCGTTATTTGGTAGATTTGACAGCACTTTGAGTACAAATCAGTTTTGGTCCTTCTGTGCAAAGTGATCCCTATAAACAGCAACAGAGGAGCAGAACTTTTCTAATATTTAAAAATCACTTTTCTCAAAATTAGGCTGTACCAGTGCAAAAACTGCAACCCAAATACTATATAAGTTCTCTTTTGACAATTCAGTTGCCCCATCTTTAAGTTTCAGTCTTGGCTTTGAAGCCATCCTTTTGACGTTTGATCTCAACTGCTCTGTCTGTATCTTATGTTTGGTTTTTCCCCTGTTCTGAAGTCACACTGCAGCCAGCTGGGGCACAGTGATTTTTGGCTTCATAGAATGGGCACTGTTTCCTATCCCTGGTTTTCTTATTTGAAAGAAGATAAATCCATGTTTGGCTTGGTTGTCTAGAGTATCAATTTGTAAAGGGGCTTATGCTCTGGGCAAAGCCTGTCCGTGCTGGCTAGGGAAAATGAAGGTAGTGCCCAAGTATCAAGAAACTAGGTTAATTATGGCTCTCTTGCACTGTCTTTCCTCAGTTCCAGTGTTACACCATTTACACTTCCATCTGACAGTGTTTTCTGGTGCAGTTGTAATCATGGTTCAAGCATTTCTAATGAAGCTTAACTGGGTTATGTGGAAGTGCCCAAACCACGTTGACATTGCTGTTGACCTGGAACATAGCTATAAAACCATTCTTAGAAAGATGCACTGTGTTTCAAACGCAGCTCAGCCTGAAGCTGTGTTCCAACAGTGCTTTAAATAATTTTTGCCTTCATGGGGTGCAGAGGAAAGAACAAGTGTCTTTCTGGTTGTACACACACACATTTTTGGTTGTGTCCACTCACTGAGTCTCACAGAGCTTAGGTAGCAACTGCTCCAGTGGCAACCCAAAAGAGAAAGCGGGGTGGGATCCCATCTCATCACACTGCTGCCCAGGCTTCCAGAGAGACAGTGACTGATGGAAAATGCTGAACCCTGATATTGATAATGGCAGGCAGTCCCAGCCCAGCTAGGCCCCAGAATTTTGTAAGCTTCTCCAAAGATGAGGGGTGGAAAATCTGCTGGCTGACAGAGCTCTTGGGGTTCCTGGCCAGCTGATTCATCCAGGGTATGTATGGAGCTTGGTGCATGCACAGCAACTGGAAATACTTAGTTCTGTAAACACCACGCTCGTATGCCCAGGACTGGGCATGATTATCTTTCTCACCTCTGCAGTTTGTTAAATAGGTCACGGTAAAGATTTTGCCCACAATCTGTGTGTGAACTGTAAAGCATTGTTGGAATGAGCTTTAGTTTGCCAGTTTGTGCACTACGTGGGTGCACTTCATAGCAAGCCCTCTAGCCTTATAATACTGTTAGAACGGAGCTGAGCTGGGTTCAGGACGGGGACAGCTGTCATGCAGGGGAGGGGTTCTGTGCAGTTTTGATCAGAGTGGATTTTCTCATTATCTGCTTTTGGCATTTTCTTTTCCCCAAGAATTAAAAGTGAAAAGTAAAAAGTGAAGTTTGAGCCTGGAGATGTTTCATGATCTGAGTGCTCCAAGTTTTAAGGAGATCCTCACTTGGGAAGAATGAAAATACTGAACCAAGTGCTGGCCCTGCACTTTTAGAGAGATGTCTAGACTCTAGTCCTCCAATAATACATTATGTAGCCAGTTATATTTGTACATGAGTCTATCTTCAAGCATAAAATTAACAGATCATTTGGGGTGACAGTTGCATAACAGTGACGTGATCCTCATTTTAACCCTAATTCTTGGGTTTGCCTATCAATAAGAGTTTGAAATTTGGACCTCTTAGCATTGTACTTTGAAGGTTAGTTACCTGAGAAAGTTCAAGCACTGATGATTCATTCATGCAGCATCTGACAGTTACTGCTTAATTAAACGTTGGGTCTCTGGACAACTTGTGAAAAGGAGAACTCAGGTGGTCACATGGGACAATACTGTATTACAAGTAACTGTGGGAGGGGAGGCCATAGCTGACAGCAACATGAGTTTTCTACAGGAAACTCAGTTGGATTTGCTTATATTCAGAGTCACTTTGTTTTCTACAATGATACACGTTCTCACCTTTGTTTCAGACTGGTTTTCACGTATTTTCATGCTGTTTTTTAATACCTGTGACTTTTCTATTGCTCCAATAGAAAGAGAAGCCTATGGAACATTGATCAGTGTTATCAGCATTGAAAAGAGAGAAAAGAAGATGTCCAGTGTGGAGGAGGGAGCATCTGTGCTTAAGAGACAGAAAAAGAAGCAAACAGTGTGATATTAGTACCTGTGAGTGATCTGTCAGGAGGATAAGTCCTTTCACCACGTTAATGGGATCTCCAGTTGCTGAGAACATTTTAGACATTAAATCACCATAGCCTTGGAAAAATGTAACTGGCCTGAGCTGGACATCAAACAGAATGGCTGACATGCCAGCAAAGGAGTCCAGGTTTTCCTCGCCTTCATCAGGAGTTGCAGCTATTATGGACTCTAGACCTTGAGCCTCAATCACCACCTAAGAAGCAACAGTGATACAGAAGCAATGAAAAAACTCTGCCTGATCCAGCCTGTTAACAATCCTATGCTTTTTCTTAATGTCTAAGAGCCTAACTCTTATTTATGTAGTTGTAGATTAAAAAGTCTGAGGTCACAAGTTAAGGGAACTAGCATGTGCATCTAAAAAAATGGAAAATAAAATAATCTCATTGCATGTTTTTTCCCTTTAGATGCAGGCAGAATTTGTAGGTGACAGACCCAAACCTATTTACAAATAAATTTTCCTTTATCCATATGACTATTTTCCACAGAAATTTGGGAGGAAAACCCAAAGATGTCCCACTGTGCAATTTTTGCCCTGACGAAATTTAGGAGGATTATAATACTGAAGGTACTTGGCAACATTAAGAAGAGGCCAAAACAGAGGCATCTCATTTAAATCTCTTTGGTTTGTACATTTGATGTATTATTTCCATTCTGTGTTATACCCAAATAACAGGCTTAATTTTATAAATCTGATTACATCAGATAAACAGCATCAGCTTTAACCAGAGACACAACTTGATACATGATACAGAACAAAACAGTTGTCTTTTAGTTAGGGCAAATATGTGCCTCATTGGTTGTTGCGGGTTTCTTTTTCCCCTGTTATTTTGCTGAGTGTAGCAAACCTTATGGTCTTGGGCATTAGATGAATTGTTTTAAAAGCTGTAAGAAGAGATTACAGACTGGCTTAGTTCTTATGCACACTATGGCAGTTACCTGGCTGGCATGAAGTTCAGCATTTCTATCAAAAACATGGATGTTCACATTACTCCTCCTTAAAATGCCAGAGCCTGAATAGAGGATGTCAAGGCTGTATGTGGATGACACGTCAGGACCACCTTAATTAAAAAAGAAAGAAGGTACCTGTGACCAAACTAATGCATTAATCAAATGTTTGGGAATACAAGCAGGGTTAAAAGGCAGTTTCATGGTTACATACGTATAACATAGCCAGAGTAGGCAGAGGAAGAGCCCATCTTGGCGAAGCGATCGTAGTTATGAACACGCATGTCCTTCAGAACTTTCCGAACTGTTTTGCTGTGGTATTTCAAAACAAACACACAGAGACATAAAAATGTTATGGTACCAAATGTATTACTGCTCCATAGACGCACCAAATCTGAGAGAGGGTGAATTTCCCAGCAGGAAAGAGGGTCTTCAAAGCCCTCATGTTTTCCTACTAAAAATCTGCCCTAACACAGAGACTTTTTTCCAGTTTCAGCTGCTCTCTGTAGTTATATGTAAAAAACAAGCAAAAGTCTGGCTTAAAAATAAATGGCGTTGAGAAGAAGAGGTATTTTGATTATTTCCATTCTAGTGATGTAATGTTTAAAATTTTTCTGCTTCACTGGTTCTTAAAATATAGAAGCAAGGGCCCACTGAGAGAATTAAGACTAACATGACTTTCTTACAGTAATGCAAGCTAGATGCCTAATTCTTATTTGTATCTCTGAAAGTGTGACTAGCTATCAAATGAATGTCAGTGAAATGCAGAGATTTATTCTGAAATATCAGTACTTAAAAGTGGCGAAAAATCAGGCATCCCTTTATACTCTCCTTAATTTTTACAGTAGTAATTCATGAGAATCTGTGTGTTCTTTGGGTTTCTGCAAAGGACTAGAGACAAGCTGTATTTATTTATACTGAACTCAATGTACCTTGAAGGCATTTCAAAGTGAAGTATATCTTGGATCATGGAGAGCATGTACTTGTTCATTTCCAGAGACAGTTCACCAATGGAGAGCAGGATGTTTTTCACTTCCATGTAGGATGGGTTACTGTTAAGGATAATAGCAGCTGCAGTGGTTCGCACTGTCTTTTCATGGACCTGACGATTCTGGTGGTATATCCTGTTCATTGTTGCCTTCACCTGGTCAGGAAACAGATTATTCAGTCAGTACTCACACAGATGACTGGGCAAAGCACAGCGTGGAATCTTGTTTATAATATCAGCTTAAGATAGCTCCATAGCTCAGGCTAATACATAAAGGTATATTTTCAGCACCCTGTTTTTCATGGTCCTTTTGGAATGTACAAGACATGTATAGCTCAGTGACCACATGGGCAAGAGGTGCATCTGTTACCTTCTCCCTGCCACAGTCCAAATACAGTCTTCCACACTGGTTTTCACAGCAGGGCTGTAAATAAGTAGGAGCACTAAGACCAAAATACTGTGGCAGGGGTAAGATCAAGAGAGAGGTTTTCCTCACTGTTAAGGGAATAGGTACTTCAAAAAAATCAAGAATCTTCCAATTTTAACTTCCTAGATAGCACTCGTGGTGGCCTTGTGCCCCTGAGAAGGTTGTGACATATCTTTGTTACAGAGAAGTCCGTGGAGAGCCATGAAGCCCCACTGTCAGAATGGCCTCTAGCAGAGCAGCACCCTGACCACCAGAGTCACAGCTGCCAGCAGCAGGTATGAAACGGGATGCAGGGTAATGCAGCAGAGCAGGACCTCATGTTCCACTGTTTTGTATGTGTCCTCTTACTCTTGGAGGCTGCAAGGTAAGATGCAGCTGGTTTACCCTTCATGCAATCTCCCTGGCTATGTGAAAGCACAAGAAAGAGCAAGGGTTACACAGGTGCTCCTAGTGTCTCCTGTATGTGGCAGAGAAGGCTCTTGTGAAAGGAGCCCCATTTTCACCTGCTACCTCTGATGGCTGTGCGTGACTCTGGAGCCAAAGGCTGATTGACACTGGCAGAATGGGAGCTGGGATTTGGAAAGAAGGAATTCATAGAGTTTTCTGGCTAGAACTGAAATGTGTAACATAATTTCCTGGAGGTAACAACCTATACCTGGGGCATCTTTAAAAAGAGTGAGACTGACAAATGAAGTACTTTAATTTATCCTTGGTGTTTAATGTAGTCTCTTTTACATTTTTATTGGGCAGTTTATTTTCTTACCTCTTTGGTGAGAAAAGAAGGATCATATCTCTGTAAGGCAGTGGCAGCGAGATGGCTGATGGGCCCTTCTCCTGACTCAGCATACTTCAGAAGCAGTGGAATCGCTTCAGGAAGGAGAGCATTCTTCAATGCCAGCAGGTACATCCTCACATTGTCATCTTTCTTAGCCTTCTCCAGTCTATTTAGGATCAGCCTTTTGGCTTCCACAACAGCCTAAAGAAAATCAACAGCATGTTTAAATGGTGATCACAAACCCACTTTTTCCCCTTGCACAAGTAGTAGGTGCAGGGCTGGGTTCTAACATATTTTTGTTTCAAAGCATCATTGCACAGGGTTAGCAAAGGTGTGATTTGTAAACTATAAGTCAGTGGCTTCCTTCAAGTGTAACCAAAATTGGTATAGCCACAGTGACACCTGGTCCATAGATTTATCATTTGCTAGCTGCTCCTGCCCTGATTCAAGGACTTCACAGGCCTTACTCGTGGGGCCAACCTGTCCCCACAAAAAAATTCAAGGGAAGCATTCTTTAATGCTTCATAACATAGTGTTATAAGAGTGCTTGACAATGAACAGAGGAAGGAAAAAGAGATTCCTAAGGGCCATTCTGAAAAGTGTCTTTTCAGCAGTGTGCTACAATCCTGACCAGCACAGATCCAGTAGCCTGCAGTGCCTTGTCTGGCCATGCTCATCCTCTCTTGCCAGCATCTACTCGGTCCTTGGTCAAGGTGATAGGCTTCCTCCTTGCTTGTTCTACGTATATTTGGGGCAGAGCTGGGTACCAATTAAATTTCTTCACAAATCTGAAATAATTTAAGGCGACTGCAGATGCTAAATAGATCTTGAATTTACCAGTGGTTCTCTGGGCAGACATGTTGTGGTTTGATGCCAGCTGGCAACTAGGACCACAGAGCTGCTCATACAGCTCTCCCTCTTCCCCCACAAGGGCAGGGAGAAGAGGAAGAAAAGGAAGGGAAGGGAAAGAAAAAACCTCACTGATTGAGATAATGAAAGTCTAATACAACAATAACAGAAAAGGAAAAATAACAATAACAACAACAGTAAAAGAATATACAAAACACAAGTCACTCTCAGCAACAAGTAAATTGATGAATTGGCACTGTCTCAAGCAGTGATTGCGAGTACTTCCCTCTCCCCAGCTCTCCCCATTTCTATACTGAACATCATGTCTATAGTACAGTACATTCCATTGGCAACTCCATCGTTCTGTCTATGCTCCTTATCTGCTTCTATGGGAAGCTGAAAAAAGTCCTTGAAAAATATAAACATCACCTGGCAACAAGTAAACCAATTTGCACTACTGACGTTCTTTCATAGCAAATCTGAAATACTGTTTTTTTCATGACTGCTGTATTAACTATATCCCAGCTGAAACCAGGACAACATGCAAAGCTTTTGGACAAGTGAGTAAAAGTACTGCTTCTGCTGACAGATTAGGCAGTGAGAAAAAGTTCTATCAAACAAGGGCAAACTGTGAGAAATCCACAGAAATGGGAAGAGAGCAGAGTAAAGCCTAAAGCTGACAAAGTAGATGTCATTATAAAAAAAATAATAATCCTCCTGCTATCAAATATAGGAGTTTATGGGTGTATTTTAGAATTGGGGGAATATGCTGGCTGTCTCTCCTGCTCTCCCAGTAAGGTCAGCAGGGATCATTCACAGTGTTGCAGACCATAAGTGAACAGCAAATACTCACTGGGAGCTTGCAGCCTTCCTTCTCACACAGCTTCCTGATGAGAGCTCCCATGACGACGACAAGAGTTTCTCTCATTTCTTCATTGGCGATGTCACCCTTGAATGTGGCCTGTTATGGAAAAGCAATGCTGTTAGTCTCTTCATCTAAATATGATGAAGCCCAGGCTGCAGCAGGCTGAACACCCTCCCACGTTTCCTGTGAATATTAGTGCAATGCAAAGGCAGTGATGACCACGTCCTGGGCTCAGGCTAAGCAGAGAACTGCTCTATCATTACATACACAAACTGACTGCCATTTTCCCCCTGAGTTACACTTCAGTGTCTCAAATAGCAGATTCATTCCGAAGCTATGTTTAAAAAATTGAAGAGAATATTAAATGGTTACAGGACTTTGATAAGGCAACAACCAAACAACTCTCAAATTGTTTTGCTAACATTCAGAATTATGCTTGTTTTCAAAGTAGTAGATATTGATAACATTTTACAAAGTAAATAGATTTTCAGTCTGGACCTATTCATTTTTGTTGTTTCAAGGCTATATGCTACTGGCACACTTAAAGGAAACCCTGGGATAAAAAAAGTACAATTGGAAACAGCAACAGTCGTTTCTTCTTCCCTTCCCCTTTGAGAGGGATGAGGCTCAAGCACTCCTTTGTGGCTTTTTTTTCCTTTGACTTACAGTTAAAGATTTCAGGAGATTTTCACTGGGATGAGAAGCAAATCCACAGGCATACAGGAATCGCTCCTGCAGGATAGAAGTGCTTGCATCCTTAAAGTCAAGAAACTCCAGTACGGCTTCCAGTGATTCTGGGGTCTGAGCAGAGGTTACAGCATCCACTATCTGTGGACTACAAAGAAGAGGAATGAGCTAGAAAATACTGAAGACTTCACTTCATATAGAAAGAAAGAAGCTAATGTGCGAAAGGTCTCTTCATTGTAGGTAAGAGGCAGGTTTTGTTACTCTCGTTGGAAATGTGTCCCTGAATTCTTCCACCTCAAAATGGTACATGAACTCCAGAAATTCGTATCCATGGATAATAATATTTGAATTTATGCAAATATAGAATCAACAAAGTATTAAAAGCCAGAACTATGCACGGTGCCTTAAAGTTTACAGGACAAGGTTGTAAATGGGAAAAAGTGCTTTATTTCTGCATACACAATAGCAACTAGAGAACAGGCTTCTACACTACCCAAGTAACACTCAGGTTTATTTCTATTCTTAAAGACCTGCTACAATTTGTTTGAAAGATCCTGACCACGTGGTGGGACTCGGAAATGCTTTCCAGCTCACAAGTCTAGGTGCTCATGCTGTTCATACCTATGCTGTTATATGAGAACAATATCCAGGGATTAACCATCAGCTTCTTTGCTGCATTTCCATTTGAAGGAAAATGGGCAAGTCAAGA
Source organism: Thinocorus orbignyianus (assembly GCA_013400375.1). NCBI lineage: Eukaryota > Metazoa > Chordata > Aves > Ciconiiformes > Thinocoridae > Thinocorus > Thinocorus orbignyianus. The sequence goes on from VXBW01005251.1 coordinate 69,127, forward strand.
ACAACTGACAGTGTCTCAGAACAAGCAGTTGGGGTGAGAACCTTTGGGTAAGCTACAAAATATGTTTGGCTTCCATTGTAGATAAATCTTGGTTGCTGAACAATATGCTGCAAATATATTATACTGTAAGAACAAACATAGCTTTTAAAAACTGTCATTTTCCTGTAGACAGCACCGAATTTTGGTTTTGTATTGCTAGGACACCACCAGTAGAACTGAATCTGTTTGCTTGCAACGTGCCCTTCTGAAATTTTAAGCAATTGACACTTTCTGCAAGCTTGTTCATGGTGACTTACAGAAGTTCTTTATCTTCACTTCTCATAATCTGCAGTATCTCCTCTTTCGTAGCTTTTCTGATGTTCTGAATGAAGGACAAAAAGCTTCTTGCTGCTTCAGCTTTGGAAAGTTTTTCAGGATACATATATTCTCTGATGCTCTTCCAGTGTTCAGAAAGCTGCAAAATAATTCACATTATGTCAATTCTCTCAGCTGTGGTTTCAGTTCTCAAAATCAGACTCACTAAATGCAGATATGTGGGCCAGCTATTGCTGAAATTAGCTGAAACCCAATAGATCGCTGATCCTTTAGCTAAGTGTTATTTAATTTACTATATCCCAGCACAAATATCTTTGGAACATTTCTATAGCTGTCTCTCTTCCAACACTTTAGTGTTTTCTTGATAATGTACATTGCCTTAAACGCAATCTACTTTGGAACAAAACACGATTATTTATACTGTAACAGGAATAGGGTGAATAACCTTCTCTTGCAAATTCACTGTGCTTTCTGGTGAATACAATGTTTCCCTTCGGTTTCCATTTTTTCCCAAGTCAGTTTTTTAAAAGTGGGAGACGCACAATCCCCAAATTAATCATGTTTTTCTTAGAAGTGGTCATTTTGTAAGTGGTTAGTGTGGTACAGGAGTAAATGTCCCACAAATCATTCTCCTTTCTTATTCATAAACCCATATAAGATAGGGAGAGATTTGTGGTTACTGTACAAAATGCTAGGTAAGAGGGTATTGGAATAGGTTTGGATCCCTTCATATGTTGTTTCTGTATTTATTCTACACTCTTTATTTTTCACTCATTCACTCACTCCTGAGCCAACATGGTACCAAAGCACCTTTATAAATCTGCCCTCCCAGGTACACTCCCATAAGAAACTGGTGCAAGTATTTTGACCTTTCCTCTCTCACTTGCCATTGCCTCTGTTATCTCAAATTATCGAGTGAGATTATTATTATCTCCAATTATTGGTGAAAACTCAGCTGTTCTTTGCAGCAGTGTTTACTGCAGTTTTCCCAAGTGGGAAATAAGACTATTGCCCATTTGACCTTTACTAAAACACTTCCCCTCTTCATGGGTTTTGTATTAGGCAATAACACTTGAACCTGCTGGCAAATAGAAGTATTATTCAGAAGTACAGAGTGCAACTTCCATCAACTGTAACAAACAATAATTAGGCAACAATGATTGAGACATAGGATATTTCCTGAGGATTAATGACCAGCTGGGAGGAGCTCATGTTCTGAGGCACAGATGGGTCTGTTAACCTCAACTGGTGATTAGTGCTTAGCACCAAGGTCAGTGTGGCTATTATAAGCTGAAATTGGATAAACATATGGGGCACCTTCTACTCCCCCTGTTGAAGTTGCACCATAGCCTGGCAAAAATCTCTGACCTGTATTTTCTCCCATGCAGAGCCTCGTTGTGTGGGCTGCTCTCAGCTTAGCCCGTACCCTAGAGCGGAGCAAGGTGAGAGATGTGAGCTGGAGCCATCTCAAGCCAAAGAGAGTGGAGACCAAGTCTTCCTCTTTGTGAAGGGTGCTCTAACCATTCAACTGCTACAAGGAGCAGCTGCCATCTCCTGCAGTGACCGTGACTTTAAAAAACAGCATTTAAAGTTAACTTTTGCGAGGGTCCTCATTCTTCTTATGTGAATGTCAGGCAGTTTGGGTTGACTGTCCCAAGGATTCAGGCATGCACTTCCACACAGCAACTCAACCAACCTCAGACATGAATCTCTGTCTCTCTGTCAGAGACATCACACCACAGACCTTGTAGGCACTCTAGGAAAATTCAAGCCAAACCAAGAGGACCTAAATTGAGCAAGACTTGGGTTTGAATGTTAGTGTCTGACAGCTGCCTTACCAATCTACAAAGGTTGGTTGCACAAGATGGAACAAAACCACTTTAATTTCTGAAGTAACTGCTCATTTGTGTAAGAACAATGAGCATCAAAAAAATGCAAGAATCATGTGTCCTTTGGAAAAGATCATGCTTTATGACATCTAAACATAGAAATCTAGGCCTAGATTTAAATATAAATGTTTGCCATAACCTCACAGAAGCTAGTGCTGACATCTGTGAAGCGGGAACAATAACGGTTGTTTTACCAAATTCATAGAGATAAGACGTGTTCTGACTTTAAAAGGGTTTTGAAAATGTAAAACTGTAGGGCATAACATGTCAGCATGGCATTAATGTATACGATGATATATAAGTACCAAATGTTGTGTTGCTGCTTTGGATACAGTGTTCTGTTTATAGACCCCATCTTTTCATAGCAGTTACTGTAAAATACAGTGAGAAAGCAGGACTTCATTCTCATCGTGCCATTAGGTTTATAATGACATAGCTCAGTCCCCAGGCACTGCTCTGGAATTATACCCTATGTTTGTTATCTTGGTCTGGAAATTATCTCTGTAACTCTTAGGACAAACTTGGTTCCAAGTGACAAATTGGTCAGTGCAAACCCCGATGGGCAGAGTCAGGGAAAAAGCACCTGTCCCTGCTCTGTTTAAGATCCCTTGATGTTCCCTGCTCAGAACTGCTCCAGCACGCATGCAGCATCATTTCTATTTCATTTCCCTCAATGTAGTTTTTTATCTTCTCTTCAGCTCAACAGGAGTTAGAAGAGAAAAATTGTTACAGTGCAATGCTACTCCCAAATAACTAGCGCATATTCCAATATAGTAAGGTATTGGTGCTCATAAGGAGTATATCCAGAGGACTAAAGCCTTATCTTGCCTATCAAAAACTGGCAGAGAATAATAATCTTTAAATCAATGTTCCCATTCACCGCTAAATTCAGTCCACAATAGTTATATCATCAAAACTGTTTGCTAACAATCCTTGTAGCAATTTATATCAGTTTATGACGAGATGAGTTTATGACACAAGAGATGTCTTTACAGAACCAAGCCCTTAGCAGTCTCTAGATGTCTTAAATATAGAAAAACAAAGTAATATTTTTTTCCAGGGGAAAAATGAGAACAGTATTTGACTTGCAAGAATACTAAAGGCCCATTTTACACTTATAAAATACCTTATAAAGTCTTTTAAATAGAAGACTTTCTTCACAGCCAGGCAGTAAGAGGCTACATGGACTACCAACAAATGTTTAGCTTGCCTAAGGAATGGCTTACACCTTTAATTTCTAGGAGCAGTTCAGCTCCTCCATGACAGAATTGTTTATAAACACTGTCAAATGATCTTAAAAGTCATTTAGCATTCCGTGACTCAGAAGAAATAAGCTCCTGCCAACTCAGGGTTGGCAAAGATGAGATAAAACAAAAAGGTGTCGTATTTTCTAGTGGTCTTGAGAAATACTGTACTCAATCTTTGAAAGATAGCAAAAAGCTTGGTATTTCTAGAGGTAAATCTTAAACCACCCTCATGTGGTGGAGCATCTTTGCATCACTACTCCAGGGAGTATTTTATATTGCTATGTTAGGCCTCTCTTAGTGAGTTGCTTGAACAGAAACTTCTTGTACACTTGTTCTGCCCAGCTAACCAGTTTGAGGTCCAGTGAGCCTGTGTTTACTCACCGAAGGACACTTTTTGCACTCAGATTTGACTGGTTCTGCTACCAGTGTCACAGCAATGTAATTGGAGTCCAAAGTCTTGATAACACTGGCCACTTGCTTCGCAGCCATCAGTCCAGCACCAGCTTCTACTGACTTCAGTTCCAGTTTCTGCCTGTGTATCCAGACAGTGAAGACATTGGTTAGAGCTCAGCCATTAGAGCAGAAACGCAGAGATCACGGCAAGAGGAAACAAAAAACTCTCCACAGACCAAAAATACAGAATATAGACTTAACGAAGTCTCATTTTAAAATGTTCAGAACATGGCAATTCTATGGCTTTTTTAAGGTAACAGAAGTTTACTGCTAGAGCTATGTGGTATAAAATATCCAAATAATAGACCTTCTGAAATATGGATTTATAGCACCTAGTGAATAGCCTTCAGTGACCATATACATTCTGAAATGTTTCATATATTTATTCATAAGAAGATCTAGAAAATGAGATTTTGAATGAACATTTTTTTAATATTGTAATACTAAGGAGATGCGTGAATCATTTTGTATTTCTCCAAACTTTCACTGCTTTAGGGTCTGGAGTGTAACAGAGATGTAGGTTTCACTGTTGTTTCCTTCCTATGCAGCAGATTTTAGTTTTAGTTTTAGTTTAGTTTCTGAACTTTCACACACTAGAAATGGAGATCTCTTTGACTATTTTTTAAGAAACAAGAAGACTCAGAAACAGAACACCTACAGAAGTAATGCATTGCTTAAAATGTTTTTGGCCAATTCCAGTTGTTTCCACTTAATTTATTATGAATGTAATAATTTATTATATTTATAAATATATAAAAATTCTTTATTATTATTTAGAGCCCGTAATCAAAGTTGGACTAGGTACCATACAGATACAAAAGAGACCTAAATCCTTACCTGGAGAGTTTAGAGCCTTAGATCCTGATGCTATAAGACATACACATATAACCTGATTTGAACCACTAGTCCTGCTACTACCAACGATAGTCAATTTCCCCACTTACTTTGAGACTATTTTGGCACCTGTTTTTCGTCGGGAATTCAGAAGCGAAACATAATTTTCTTCTGCCTTGATGGATTTAATGAAACTGTCTTCCAGCACATAAATTGTGGCAGATGTGGCTTTTGTAGTTACACCTAAAATCTGAAAATAATTTAAAAGTACACCAGAAAAAGTACTGATCAGAAACAACAGAATATGAAAAGAGGTCACAGTTCTACACTGGGGCAAAACTCATAACTAAATAGAGCCAAATGAGGAAGGTGCACCTGGGTTGATGACATATCAAGTTAATCCTATACACCAGGATCTTCCAAGTTCTCAAGACTTCCTTCTGCAAGTCAATCACTTCTGCACCATGTGTTTCAGTATCAATACATACCAGAAACAAAAGAGAGGGGAGGATGGGATGAAGTTATGACAGGCTGTAACTGAGAAAATGCCCAGTACTACATTTAGTTAAAATTACACTTCAAATAAGATGAGAAGCCTTTACAAGGAAATGTTTTGCAAATAAGATAGTGGTGGTCACAGCTGGGAAGCAAAGCCAGCCACCTTGCTTGATCTGCCTGTAAATGAACAAAGTCTTTGTGGCAAGTGTGGATATCAGGAACTCAGCCATAGCATTAAGCTGCTTCATTAAGAGAGTGTGTGCTACCTTTATACTTCTCTGACCTGAGAAAGGACAGTTTCTGATGCAGAGAATCCCAGTGTCCAGCCTGCACCCAGTAATAACCACTTAGAAAGGCATTACTAGCAGTGAGGGACCACTAGGGGCTTCAGTTACCTTTACAGCACATCTATGTTACACCTGTGCATTAGGGAAGCCTTCCACCTTCCAGCAAGCTTGACAAGGCTCCATTCAGGAGTCAGCATCTTGCCCAGCATTTATGGGGTGACTAAATGCTGTGACTTAGCAGCTGGGAGAAAAGTTTCTGTTGTCACTATGACTGTGACTATGTACAGTGTTTTCCCGCAAAGAAAAAGAAGCCTCACGTTGATTAAAAATTCAGTACAGCCGGAAGAAGAGTGCTGTAAATCTCCTTAGAAAAGGAAATACAGGATGGATGAGATTCAAAAATTAAGAGAATTGGTGTGTTGCACTTAATGTGCACCACTGAGCCAAGGCAGTTTGCACAAGAGGGAATCCATTCTCTGTTCTCCCCATAGGTACTACACGTGGAATTTCTACTAGTAACATTACAAAATCTACACATAGAATTTGCTTTCTATAATGTAAGAAAGGACTTTAGAGAAAATGAGTAATAGCTATTAAGAATATATTTGTAAACAGGCAGAACAGATTTTATTTTGTTGAAGAAATCATACCTTGTTGTGGCTGGTAAATCCTTTTCTTTCTATTTCACAGGACTCCAGGTCTTTTATTTTAGTCACTTGATCTTGCCGCACAAGGTAAGTAGTATTGCAGTTGCCAGATATGTCAGCCTTGGGAAAAAAAAGAGTTATATTAGGGCAATTGCTTGAATTTATCTTTGGGACCCTGGAGCATCTTCCAGACATGAGCCATTTTCTCCACCCTGGGAATCTTTTATACAAGATGCTGCACTGTTTGGGTTTATTTACCAGTTTTGAAGGTACCAGTATTTCTAACTACCTGCTTTGGATAGGCATTTTCATTAGATAGCTATGAAGGAAAGTAACAATGTTTGCTTAAACAAAAAAAGTTAGTAAACACCTGGCAGCTGGCCCTATACTTACGAATTGGAGTTAAATTCCACCTTTGCTCATGTGGACAGATGTAAATGCAATGCAGGTTAAATTGATGCAGCTAAACCATCGCTAACTTTGTGTGGATACTCTGATGAAAAATGGCTGAATCCATTGAATTGAGGTTAGGAATCAACTGAATTTAGATATCGGTATAATCTCTTTTACAATGACATGGTTTAAGTTGGTATGTTACCAGATTTGGCTAAATCAGTAAGAGTATTTTAAATCAAATGGATTTCACCAATTCCTTATGTTAATTGCAGCATCTTGATTTGTGTCACCAAATATTCTGAAGGCTGTCTTTACATCCCCAACCTCAAACGCATTTAATGATTTCTGTCACAGCTCATTCCTTCTGAAGTTAGTGGAAGCTACAGGTCTGCCTTTCAGAGCAGACTGGGCTCTGCCTCTTTCTCTGATGATGATTATCTTGCCAGATATAGCATCATACCTCACGGGCAGCACCAGAGTGCAGCTGTAGCTGGAAAAGGCTAGCCAGACCTCTCTTAATATTTTGAGTAAAACCGGGTTCATTTTGATACGAGTAGAAGTTTTTGACCTGCAGGAATAAAAAACAAGTATGTAACAAATCCAGTTAAATGAGAAAGTAATAGTGAGGATTCTCTCTAAAAAAACTCCCTTTACTTTTTTATACTGATTTGGAAGCTGAATTTGGCCTGTTGCCCTTAGTTAAGCAAACTCCAGGGGCTACAGGGTCTGCTGATAACAGTACAAACAAGTTTCGGGCTTCAGCTGTACCTATATACAGTTTCAGTGCAGTGAACATCTTTCCTGTTAATTAGAGAGAATTTAGAAGGGAAATGGGAAACTCTACATAACGTCAGAAATTACTCATTTTTCTGCATAATTGCCAGATAATCCCTCCCCACATGGGCATAATATCTGTTGCACTTTAATCACAGATTGCAAAAACCCAGAATGAATCATAAGTAAATCACATTTAGAATGACTTAAATGACGTGTCAAATACATCACAACCTTTGCACTTCGTGGGTCAGCTGTTGTGCTTTAAGCCTCTCCTCTGGTAACAAGACTTTGCACCTCCATTTTGCATTCAAGGTGCTTTAGAAGTGCATTTTTTTTTCAGGAACTGTAAGTACAATCAGCATGTTATCTCAGGGCAAACCCGAAAAGTGAAATCACTGTGCCAGGGATGAAAGTGCCACATCAGAAAGAAATCATAGAAGGAACATACAGACCTTATTACCTCAGAAAAAGCCCAAGTTTTTAATACTACATCTTAAGTGCGTGAACTACTTAATGTACTAGGAGCAGATGTATTTTGACTGTGTTCTTCTGATACCTCTGTCCTCATTTAGGGATGTGTACAGTCAGGGAACAGTGCTGTCCTGTTTCTTTTTATGTTGTGTAAAACTGATGACAAGGCTGAGTCTGAAAGTTACTGAGCAGGCCTGATAGCAGCTGCAATTCAGCAGGCTGAGCTGGCGGCCAGGGCATGTGCTCAGTGCCTATTTACAGCAGGAGGTAAAGAACCTGATGGGATAGGGTGTCACAGCCCTCACTCTGCTCTGCTGAACAGAAAAGGGAGTGTGACCTTCAACCTTCCTCCTTTCTCACTGCCCCTCTGCCCACGTCCCACCTGCCCACTTGCTTGGGCTGTGGAGGAGAGAGGGAAGCTCTTGGCCACCAGCCACAAGCCGGTGAAGAAGCAAGGAGAGGAGGCAGGAGCAGCCGTGGCCCAAGCCTTGCCAGAGCAGTAGGAAGAGCACAAGAGGACAAGGGAGCAGCTCCTCAGGAAAAAAGAGTGGGAGATGGATTTACTTGATTCCCTTTCTTAGCAGGACTGGGACTCTGACAGCTACCATTGGACATGGGTGCTCCTGTGGTGGGACAGTTCTTCGTTGCTCTCTCAGGGCAAGCTACACAAACCAGGCACACACCGAGACACACCTGCTCACTGTCCCTTCCCTTCTGATTTTTGGAGACAGTTCCCAGGAGAGGAACAACATGAAAGGCTGTTTCAGTATCAAGATCATTAACTTGGGAACACTGAAACTGCAGGTGACACTGAACTAAATAAGCAAGCCAGAGAGGTGGGAAAAACAGTCATGCTAAAGTATGTGCTAAGGGTTTAAAGTGATTAACACTATTCCTCACAGAGTTGGTCTAATCTCTCTCATTGCAAATCGCATCTCCTTTTCTGCCTTCAGGCCTTGGATAAAATCCTGGCCTCACTGAAGCCAAGAGCACAAATCTTACACAGCAACAGTGCGTTTATCTGTATGTGGTCCATAATTTGTGACCAAACTCCTGTTTACTTCAATACTGTATCATGTTCTCAACACATAAAAGTCTTGGGGTGTGAGGACCCCTTGTGCAGCTAAACTACTGTCTGTTCTAAACTATTGTATTTTGTACAAAAATATAGGACACAAGGACATACAAAGAATCCTGAGAGGACATTGAATTGGTAAATTCTCCAAGCTGGTAATAAAAGATTTGTCTCGGGTTTCCTCAGCCACTGAATTATAAAAGACAAGGTCTTACTTTTCCACGGACAAGCTCGATAACTATGGGCCTCTGCAGAGCTTCCAGATATTCTTTCCTGAGGATCTTCTCTGTGCTCTTTCCTTTGAAGATGTTTTTAGAAGCTGGACGTTCATTCACATTTTCAACTTTAACATCTCTTATCTAGCAAAGTAAAAGCAGAGAAAATTCATGTAGTGAGCAGTCTAGCTATTGGCCTGGGGTAGGCTGGATACACTAAATTACCTAACACATCTTTTTTATTTCTTCATTTCTGGTTCTAATCATTAATCTTCCACGATTACTATGCCTATGTTTTCTAAAGAAACCAGCTCTCACCACTGGATAAATGGATAAGTGGCAGAAAAACTCACCATAAAGCTAAGTACCAAACCAAGTTTGTATTTAGCAAATACCATGATTTGCAGCTACGTCTTAGAGCTTCAGACAACCTCAGGTAGAAGTTTGCACATCAGTTGTTTGAAGCTATAGAGGCTGCATGAAGCAATTTCAAAATATAGGAGATATTCTGAAGTTCTGACTTATGATGCTAGGTATATTCTTATCAAGTCTTATTCTACAGGCATCAGTTTATTGAAAAAGCTGGGTTTATTTGATGAGACTAGAGAATAATAAATTATTTAGCTCAACTTCTGAAAACAACTTAGACAAATGCAAAAAGATGTGGCACATTTTAAGTAGTCTGATGGGATTAATTACCGTAATTTTGATCAACTGGTCATCATCGTTGTCAGGATTTCTCCATAAGAGGTTGACATCTACACCAGAAGAAATTCGGTAGCCTGCACTTTTCTGCAGCGATGCTTTCACCTGATCAACATACACTTCAGCTGAGTAAGCAAATTTATATATCTTGTCATTGTTTAAGCTTGGTCCAGTAGTGTGCCCTGTTTGGAAAGCAAAAAAAAACCCCAGTGTTTTAGAATTAATTAACATCACTTGTCATTTTCTCTAAAAAACATCTTTAGAAAAATAAAAAAAATAATTGTCAACAAAAGATATCTGGGACTGATCCTGCTACCCTTGATTACAGAGGCTGTCCCTCCGGAGCAGCTAGGGTTTTATTGTGATTAAGTTGACCCTAATCTCACATATTTAAGATAAGAATGTCCACAAAATCATTTGCTGTAGTTTACACTTAAATAAAAGAAAGTCAAATTCTTTACTTCAGACATGTTAGCATTAGAAATTAATCCAAAATGATTCACAACTCAAAATACTGCAATTAATCATACAATTTGTGTGCTTAGCAATTTGAAATGCTCGGACAAAATTTGTTGGAGCCAATAGAAATTGATCTCTGCATCTCTTGCATGTTTATCAGGAATCCTTCCGTTGAGAGGCTTGCCCTGGGGTGAATGAAGACATTGGGAAAATATTTTTTAGATTAAATAATTAATCTCTTATTCTTTAAACCAAATAATTGTCTCTGCAGCTTTGCCTTGGCTGTTAATTGATGTATTTTAAGGGATATAAAAGCCAAATTATGGCAAAAATGCAACTTGCATACATAATTTATGGTGCCATTTCCATCTCCATTAACAACTCAGACTGCTCCCTAGGGATCCAGTTGCAGTATAAAAATGGCTTTTATTTTTCCTTTATAAAACTGCTGACTACCACACCCCTTCCTATCTTCTCCTTCTCTTCTGTCACACACAGCCACATGAGTCATATGTGGCACCAGAGTCACAACTCTCTACCCAGCCTCAGGCACAGGAATTAAGACCAGGCCCCTAAAATCTGCAGCTAAGGAAAATCAATTTCTTCTTGAATATCCTTTAAATGTTTTGTCGTGAAGGGTATACATAACATCCCTTTTCACTGCTTCCGAGGGCTTCCCTCCTCTTGTGCAGATGGCTACAAAGGTCTCTTCCACACAAGAAAAACCGATGAAGTCAGTTTGTACAGGGAAGGGAAGGGAGGAGAAGCTGGCTGTACACAAAGTGCTGTTACATCTGCAAAGTAAATACACATACAGTGACCTTAAGTGCTATCTGTAAGCAGCACAGCATTAGCCTCTTGGACCTGAATACTGCACCACTGAATCCATCGGGAATTTCTTCACAGAGTTCAGGAGGTGCAGAACAGAAACAAAAACTTCACAACAGACTTAATCTGAGAAAAGCAAAGTGCTGTCCTCAGGGAAATGCATCTCAGTCTTATGACAAGTGCATGGAAAAGAATAAAAATCTATCAAAACATCTCAGACAAATTCTTAAGCATGCAGTAATGTCATCAGTGTGTTCAGAGTCCCTTGAGGAGAGCCAACAGGCTATCATATTTTATGTCATGTCCCTCAGTGTATTTGATTCTACTAAATAAGCTTCAAATCACTGCATTGGTAAAAAGGAAAACCAAAGCCTTTTCTTATTTCACTCTCAGATTTTAAATCTAATTAGGTAGGTGGACAGTGTATACATCTATATATATGGATATATTCTGCAGTGCTCAAAGAGTCCAAATCCCCTTTTCAAGGTCTTGTTCACTTCCTTCCCCTGTTAACTCAGATGTCATGGCAATAGATAAAGGTAGGCTTCAAAGAACCTTTTCCTGAGGAAAACAACCACCCCACCAAGCCTGGTCTGCAAGTTGCGTAAATTGGCAAAACAAGATAGAACTAAACTGACTTATGCTTTACGCCAGCTGGAGATGTGGCACAGCAAGTTTGGTAATCTGGGGTCAGGGAGGGCAGCCTGTTTGCATGTGACAGCTCAAAGCTGTGACTCTGGATTTTTTTGCAGGAAGGCTGAAGCATTGATATTGGCACAACAGGGCTCTCCTGGTTTTGCATGTCTTGTGTGTCTGCTTCAAAAAAAGTCACCAAGAGGTGCACAACCCTCCCTTCAGATTTACTGTGAATTTCCTACTGACTTCCCCAATTCCCCACAATCCTATCAGCTCTGAAGCTACACTGCCCTTAAGAGCAGAGTGTGCTCAGTGCCTGCCTAGAGCTGGCTGCACCTTCCAGGGACACCCCTGGTTCCTTGCAGTACCTCGGGGCAGGTGGCTTCCTCGTTCAAAATGTCCTTCATTTGCAGCAGAAATGGCAGTGCTGATGATTCAGTATCAGCTGAGATTTTACAAGTGCCACCCACTAGGTGCTTTCTAAACACAGAGAGTGACACAATCCCATCTAAAGATTAAGGTGGGGGGAAAGCACATCCAAGAAAAATGATCTGGGTGATGAGAGACACGTCTTATTAGTAAGGCGGGTGCTTGTGGTTTTGCTCCCTCTCTCTTTTCAGTTAAAATTACCTTCCACCTACCCTCTTCCTTTTCTCACAACTCAACCCATAAATCTTTTTTTTCCTTTTTGTGAGAGTTCCCTCCCTCTTCCTTCCTTTTGGCAGGTGTTTGAACCCTGATACAAAAGAGCTGCTCCCTCCTGAAGGAAACAGATGAGCAAATGACACAGCAGCTTCTTGCAAGTGCTATGGACAAGATGAATAATTGCAAAGTATTTCTAGGAGCTAGAGGAATATCAGGTTCTGAAAGCTTTCACCGTTTCACATGTGGAAGACACTGCAGAAGCCATGGCAGAAGATACCTTTAGTTGCAAGAATGGTGTCACTGATGGAAAAGGGTGAGCCAACGGTGGATTATAATAAAAAACACAGTAGGGACGAGGCAGTATTTGAGGCAGTCCCAAGGAATTAGTACTTACTGCAGTGGAAATAGGGCAGCCAAGAGATAAATGGACAGTGTGGTCAGTTTGACACATAGTGTCACTGCTCAGAAACAGGATTCAAAAGAGCTTAACTAAATTTTCATGCCATCTTCCATGAAGAAAACGCCAGTACTATTCAAAAACAAATATTCCTACACTTCTCTGATAGAAACTTTTCTAAAAATAATAATAATAAAAAAAAGACTGCAATCAGCCACGCTCTCTTCGGGTCAGAAGTGCCTGCTTTCAAGGTGGAGTGCATAACATACAGTTTGACTAGTAATGATAAGTGTCTGTCATTAAGGGTAACATGCCAAGTCTATAATTAAATCATGATACTGTATAATACAGAAGGTTACACTGCATGAGTAGAGACAGCTGTCAAGTCCTGTGCCTTTTATTAATACATATGGCATGCACAGCATTTGCCTCCCTAACTACTTGCTGGCTCTACCTTCATAAATTATATTTGCCACTGGTTTTGATACCGGACAGCTTTAACAAGCAAAACCCATCCACTCCTTTAAAAACATTTTTCAAAAGAAACTGCAGTAGGGAAGTTTTGTGTATGCTAATACAGCTGACTTAAAAGAAAAGAATATTCCTTCAATATTTCCAAAAGGCAGCATGGCCCTGGTGGAAAGGCAGAACACTCATCCTAATCCAAGCTCTGTCACTAAGGCCTTTGGGCCAGTAATTTAGCTTTCAATCTCTCTGCACAAGAGAGGGATGAGACTGGCACAGCTGAAGGGAAGACTAATTAACGAGAAAGTGCTTGTTCAGTACCTCGGGGATGTAAAGTGGCAAGCAAAGATTACTTCACATCAAGAAGGAGCTTTGCTTAATTGAAATGAAGGAGAAGCTGGGAAAAGCAGACAGTGGAAATGTGGCTCGTTGGTATCTAGCCACAAAGGTAATTTGGCAGTCTTGTGAAATACACTTATAGGTAGAGGCACTGCCTGCAAACTTCTCTGCTTTATAAATCCTGTTGTAAGAGGGCACAAAGGAGCATTGCTGTTCTGGATTCCCTGCATCTGCATGAGTGCACCTCTACAGTTTAACCTAGGACAGTATGCTCCTACCTGCTCCTCCTCATCGTGATGAGGACATCCTTATTAAACTAAAAATTAGGCATCAGCTCATGTTTTAAGGTTACCACTCCTCTAAATTTAATGTCAAATTGTACATAAAGGGCTACTAGAAAAACCACCTTTCTTTGCTTCATATGCTGGCACTGCTGAAGCGGGCACTCTCCAGATTTTATACCCTTGACATTTGTCAGGACACCTCAGTAAAGCCCTGCTCCCAGGGCTTGTGCAGACATCCAGGTCTTCATGACTTATTGCAGAGCAAGCTCCCCACGAAATTAATGGGATGCTTGGTACTGACTTCAGCGGTAGCTGAGTCAACTGCTCAGAAGCTGAAACCTGGAGAGCCCTGAGCGCTTCCTGGCTCTGCTCCACAAGAGCACTTCTGTGTGTTTAACTTTTGAGCATAGTCCCTCTCAAGTCGGTGCCCCCACAGCACGTCATGACTAAGCAAGGTCAAGATCCCCAGTCTCCTGGCTCAGGCTGCTGGCCCTGTGCACCTGAAAACGTTGTCTCCTCCATCCCCTCTGCTGGCATGAATGCCACAAGTACTTAAGCCTTTGTAATTACTGAATGCATTTTGAATTACTCAAAGACAGACAAGTAAAGATGACCACTTTTGCTGCAAAAAAGAGCTGCATACACGCACTGGCTAAGCCTGGCACACACCTACCTTTAACAGAGGCTGAATAGGTGGAAATGAAGCAAAGGTACAGCACGGTAAGAAGGATCATGCTGAACTCTCCCGAGCTCCTGGCTGCAGCATGAAGCGCGAGAGCCTCCAAGAAGTGAGCTGCTGAGAGTGTAGGGGTGCTTGCAGAGAGCGCCGCTGGGTCAGCCACACTGTTTATCTAGATGTAGTAAAGGTCAGATTCCAAATTCCAGACTCAGGTACTAAGTTCATTAAAGGACTTCCAGTTAATTATTAAGAACTAAGGTAACTGGTGGTTTCTACCCCATTTTATCAATAGCCTCAGCTTTCATTTTTGAATACTGAGCCCACATAGCGCATTTCTGAGAGGGGGAACTTCTCTCTACTCCTGGCAGAACCTGCCATTCCTCCTCTGTCTGAACGAAAGGGTGTTTGGATCTGTTGTTGGCAGGGACCCAACCCTGACCACTGTCTCCACTGTCTTGTATCATCTCTGTGAGCCACCCCAGAGGCAGATGCTTTTTAAGGGTCTTCCTGGAAACAGAAGTACCTGGGATTTATCAGTGCCACCCCAAAAAGTGATGCTACTTTGCTATGGAGACTGAGATGCAATGTAAGTTCCTGCTGTATCATCCTAAATAAATTCTCTCCCTTTCAGCAGACCCCAGCTCCATGATTGCACTGGCAGAGGTTAGACTGAAAAGATGAGATAAACTTGCCATTCTGTCCCACCTCAATGAAGAGTCCCTGCTTGGCTAGTTCTGGCAGCAGGGCAAACCAAGCCCTCCTTTTCACCCCTATCTTCTCCTTTTCTCACGCTCACTTCACCACCTCCCCTGATAAACCCCTGGCTGACTAACTCATGCACTTCCCTGTTTCCTCCGAGAGTAAATCCCAGGCCATCTTGCACTAAGCCTCACGGCCAAAGGCCCCTTGTCCTTCAGGTGATGGTGGGGCAGTAAATCACCCCCATCACCTTCCTTGGAGTGTCACAGCCTGCAAGGGGGCACCCTGGCTCCACAGGGAGGGAAACATGCTTATAGAGGCACACCCATGAGCCGTCACCACGCTCCTTTGCTCCACTTCCAGAAGTTCCTTTAACAAGACTGCGAGCTACTAATACCCCAACTGAACCAGTGCCACCCCAGGCCCATTTAGCTACTCCCAGTGGGACATTTATGCCACCAGCTCCTCTGTACTGGTAAGGGGTTGTGAGAACAGCCTTCACCTTGGATGATACAAATGCCAAGAAAAGAAGCCAAGCACCATGAATCCCAAACATCACCCAGCAGTGGGAAACCACAGGACCACACCAATGCCCCTCACTCACGCTCCTCTCTCTGCAGCTTGTGCATGTACCCCTGGAGCTCCTCCTGTTCTTCACATGTGTGCATGCACATGGGATGGAGATTAGTAGGAAGTCCTGGGGACTGCTACGGCAGCTCCCCAGTTTGTTGTTATTTACATTGCTTCACCAGTGATCTGCTCCTGAATTCAAGGGCCTGAAGCAGAGGACTCCAGCTGATCCTTTTGCTGTGTTTGGTACCAGGCTTTCTGTGCTTTTCTTGATAAAAATTACACTGTCTGTGTGCAAAACCAACTCTAGCTAGAGAGAGACCAGAGGTATGGATCCTAATTTGGAAACACAATGTTCACACTTCATTCACAGGGAAGAGTTGATGCTGGTCTAAAATCTGAAGAAAAGCAACTGTCCTCCTCTTATGCTCTTGGGACAGAGGACATTTCTTTCTTTCTTGAAATGAAGTTATTTCAAAAAAGGCCTCCCTTAGACACTAGAGTATCAGAGGCCCGATCGCCTGCTGAGTTAAATCAGTGTAACATTTCTTTGGACACCAGTGTAGCAGTTCCAATTACAGAGCTGAGGATGTAGCCATGATGTAGAGAACATATATTTCCACATGCATATACATATATACACCTCTACTTGTATCTCTAATGCATACTCAGTATATTCTTCACATGCCTTAAAAAAGGAGGCCAAAGCTTTACCTCTATTACGCCCAGAGTAAATCAGCAGTGATTTCCTTCAAAGTCAGATTACTCCAGTGAAAGAACTGTTGTGTCCACCAAAGTCCATTACACGCAGAGGTTGCAGGATCAGCCCCTGATGTACGCTTCACGCCATGCTGGCACAGGTACTGGGGTCAAAGTATTACTGTTGCTGCGCATTTTCCAGAGTCCAAACCATAAGTCTCATATCTTTATATGACCTAATAAAACTAATGAGATTTCCTCACGGCTTCGGAGGTCATTGGAATGGTTTTGTCTTCACAAGTGGCAGTGTGAAGATTTTGGTCTTCAACTCACTGTGTGCATTGAAGCACCCAAGTCCATCTTTGCTCTTCAGTTGGTGTCTGTGTGCCCCAGCTCCTGATGGTTTGGTCAGTAAGACACCCACCCCACCCCACGTTTCTGCTGCAGAGGGGAGAGGGATGCACTGCCAAGCCTCTGGCTAAAGGTGAGCTGTGCACGTCACTTGCATCCTAAGCCTCACCTCATGAGTGGTGCAACCACACCTGGCCCACAGAGCGTCTGTGTCCACACCTGAGCTTCCACCAAGTGTATTTTTTGCTCTCTCCATATTTTGTCTCTTGGCCTGCAGTGGTGTTTGTACAGAATGTTTCCATAGGCGGGATTCAACCATGGGGCGCTGAGTCTTTTCTGTCACTGGGGGGAACTCACCATCTGAATAAACATCTTGAAAAGTCATGTTGTGGCTCTATAAAAATGATGAAAATCAGTTAGACAGCTCTGTGTCAATATTTGCAACTGCTCAGGTCTTCATTTTGCTCTATCACCTGCTGGCACTTGGCAGACTTCAGAAAACATTGCATTACCCTGTATCGGTGTTTGAGGACGTAGGGATCTGGGTTAGCAACACTGACGCTTTGGAAAGTGCAATATGAGAAAAACATGTTAATAAATCAAAACACTTAGGCAATTTCTTCATTCTAAGAAAAAACACATCTGAACGTTATGTGAATTTGTTAATGCCTTTTTGCTTTTTTAAAAAAGCAAGCAGGCAAATGGGCTTCTCTCAGTAACTGATCTGCAACTGTTTAACCACCAGAGGATAATGAAGGATTCTTCACAGGGACAGTGGCACATTTGGACTTCTGTGATGCTGGTGTGTAAAGCTAGATATTAATAGTAACACCAGAGAGGTTTTAAATAGCTGCTAGCAAAAGCAAATGCAAATCTAGCTATTTTTAAAGTAATGCAGGGAATAGGAATCACAAATGAAATAAAATATTAGAGCAAATATTAAATACCAACAGCAGTTAAAGGTCAGCGTCTTACTATAGTGACAGCATACAGTTTTGTGATTTTAACATAGCCATGGTAAACCTGAAACCAGCACTAAAACTGAAAGAGTGTGTATATCTGGAACCAATGAAACCTGAGATAAACATTGATGCAGATGAAAAGGGTATTATGGTGGCGTGCACTCTTCTGTTTGCTAACTTTGAGTGCCTCATTAACCAGGGGCGAACAGATACCTACATATTTAGGCTGCCCAAAATATATTTTTCTCATATAATCTAATGCCTGTCTCCAGAAGCGATTCCTGTGTCAGGGCAGCATTTTTTCATCAAGTTATCTGAAGGCGAAAGAATCCTGTCCTGCGCTGAGCACTGACACTACAGTTTAAAAAGCTAATTGGCGGTGGCCCCTTTTTAAGGGGCGGAGGGGACCCGGCATTGCTGGGGGAGTGAGAAATCTGCCCTTAGGAATGCCACCACTTAAAAATACTTCACTGGCCCCTGCGTGAACTCGGCAGTGTCATCAAAACCACCGGATAAAAATAAGGTTTTCCTACTTTTCGCTCCCGTTAATCCCACGGAGGCACCACAGACAGCCCTGTGGGAAGGAGGAGCACAGCTTTCCTCACGGTTCGTGTTAGGGGCCGATTTCCAGGCAAGGAGCTCACCTGTGCACCCCAGGGCCCCGGAACCCGCCCGGGCATCCGCCCCCGGCCGCGGCAAGGCCGGCAGCGGCGGCCGTGAGCAACGCCACAAAAACCGAGAACCGTGACTAATAATTCACTCAAAACGCCTTCGTTACGGTTGTATATTTCTGAGTGGTAGGTGAAAACAGAGCTGATGGGTGTAAACCCTCGCTGATAGCGGGTACCGAGTCGAGAGCCGCTGCCGCCCGCCCCCTCGGCGGGAAACCCTTTGGCCTCCCCGGCCGCCATGTTTGTGCGCCCTCCCGCCCTCTCCCTCCCTCAGCGCCGGGGCGGTACCCGTCAGCGCCCGTTGTTCGCCGGGATTTGGAGTCCTGCGTACAGGGAAGTGGGGTGCTGTNGGGCAGCCCCGCGCTCCCCCTCAGATGCTGCCCGTGTGTGGGGAGGGGTCGCGGCCTCCCCCCGGGCCCTTGAGGGCGGGGGCGTCCTGTGGAGTTAGGAGGGACTTCGGCCTGTGGGCAGAAATAACGCGCCTGTGTTTCTATATATACGATGCGTGTATACATAGATACGCGTGTATTTATGGATGTGTGTGTGGATGTATATGTGTCTATGCATATATATATATATGTACATGCGCAGGTGTGTGTGCAGAGCTCTGCCTGAGTGCTGTGGTGGTTGCGGCGGGGCCTGTGTCCCCCGGGCCCTGGGCCTTGTCGCCCCCAGCGAAAGCAGCGCTGGGTTTGTGGTGATTTGTCTGTTTTCCATCCCTGATCTCCCTGAAGAAGCCAGGGGTCTGGGGGTTTTTGTCAGCACCTTGGCTCTGTAGATGCAGCATTCTCTGGTGAACTAGTTATCTTTGGAAAAGCATGCACCTATCGGGAGCAGGGAAGCTACTTGTATGAAAAAATACTCCTTGCCATTGATGAGGAAAAGGGTATAATTGTAATTGACTTGGACGCATAACATTTTGCTGAGTAACGGTTTAGTCTGTTCATCCCCTTACTTGCTGTGTTTTGTCCACTGACAGTGGCCAGTGGCAGTGGTTGGCCAGTGTCTTTGGTTCTCAGCTGAAACAAAAGTTAATTTTAAAGGTGTGCAGGTTGTTCACACTTGCCCCCCCGCCACCCCCAAATGGCTTTAGTCTTTAAAATTACATCTCTCTGCATGCTGCCATCATTATACTACAGGATATCTCCTTATTTGTTTGTGTTTGTGTATTTGAGAATAGT
This sequence comes from Thinocorus orbignyianus, assembly GCA_013400375.1. Classification (NCBI taxonomy): domain Eukaryota; kingdom Metazoa; phylum Chordata; class Aves; order Ciconiiformes; family Thinocoridae; genus Thinocorus; species Thinocorus orbignyianus. Next base: position 88,801 of record VXBW01005251.1, read on the forward strand.
TTGTGTCCACATAACAGTACCACTAACGTTTTTTCTTTTGCATTTAACCCATTTTTCTTTTGCATTTAACCCTCCTTTTATGCAGTTGTGTTTTCACAACGTTTTTAGTTGGAAACTGTTGAATAGCTGCAGATATAGCAGCCAGAGTTTTAGACATGCTCTATATAAAGGCTGTAATATCTCTAGTATTTTGAAAGGCACTGTTTGCAGCGACACTGACCTAGCTTTAAACAGAGCCAGACCATCTCTTATTAATTTTTTTTTTAATTCAAGTTTATGGTAGGTGTAGAGTGATATTTGTTCTACTTAAACATCTTGTTAATAACACACATACTATCGCTTTGTTTCTTACAGAACTGGAGAGGGAAAATCTTGCTTTTCATGACATACTTACCACATGTTGAGAAGACAGTAAGCCTGGCCAAAAGCTGATGTCGTCAGAAACACCAAGAGAAGGTCCAGAGGTGCCAGCAGAAAATACCATGCCCCCTGAAGTTCCTGAGGTGGAAGGAGAGGTGAAGTCAAGTGACAGTCCAGTAGAGAGACGGGAGGCAGGCCCAGACAAGGAAGAATGCCTTGAGCCCATGTCCAAAAGGCAAAGGAAGAAGCTGTTGAAGCAGAAACAGTGGGAAGAACAGAAAGATCTACGGAGGTATGGCTTGCAAAATGGCTTTTCTAGGATAGTGTGTAGTAGTTAATGCTAATAATAACGATGTGTTAGCAGAATTTGCATGTACATTGCTTTAGCAAATCAAGGCAGTTGAACCAGTTTTCTCCCATGCCAGGTTTAAAGCAGTAGTCACAGGCTATTCCATGAGCATATGGAGAAGCTATAAAGGTAAGCATTTTCTTTTCATTCTAGAAGTTTTCCTCAACTGGAAGAGCAGATCAGGAGGGATTCAACCTTGCATGGTTTTGGCTTGTCAGAAGGGAGAAATAACATGTGGCCTTGTTCCTTTCTGGATTGGCTGCGCTCTCTTTCCCTTGTGCTGTCAGACTTGGTCACTCTTAGAAAGACAGTGAATAAAAAAATTTTCTTTTGGCACACAAAATGCTGGGCTATAAGTTACATTGACTTGCAGTCTGTTAAAATAGTTTTGGAAGACGGTGAGCTTCTTTATTACTCTGTTTTTGAGAGAAAGTGTGTCTGCAAGTGGGCTGATCCTTGTCTTGCTGAATGTGAAGTCTTCCTTCCCAAGACAGTGCCTGCTAAGGTTGCTGTCTCTGAAAATTGATCTCTCAACTGCCTGATCCCATCGGGGCATTGGAGATAGAAACAATTGCTTCAGAAGCGTTTTGAGAAATGGTTCAGTGAAATGAGAGATAAATTGTCTTCTACATTCAGATTCTGATACTGCAACTTGCACAATCTTTTTGGTTGTTTCTGTTTTAAGACATGACTCGGAGCACACTTAAATCCATGAGAGTCCCACTATTGACTTTGCTGAATTTGTCAGATGTACAGAATTTCACAGAGATAGGCTGTGTGCTTTGTGCTGGTGTCAGCCTAGCACAGATGGCTGAGTTTTAGCTACCACAGTCATGAACAACCACCTTGATTGTAGAAGTAGGGATCCATGTGCGTAACATGCACCTCAGCAGACCGGGCAGTACTTTTTGAAGGTTTGCTTGTTTGTTTATTTAGGCAGAAACGAAAAGAAAAACGCCAGAAGAGAAAACTAGAACGTCAGTCAAAACTGGACTTCAATAATGAAGGGAATGACAGAAAACGTATGCGAAAGGAAGTTGTTCCTAGCACACTTCGCCTTGTTGTGGACTGCAGCTTTGATGACTTGATGGTGCTAAAGGTAAAAGAAACTTACTCATCCCAAAGCAGTGTTGAAAGGTCTCCAGTGACAGCGTTGATGCAGTGCCAGAGCACAAAGACCGGAGAACAGCTTTAAAAGGGCAGTTAGCGTGTTTAATTTTGTGGTGACTCCCACACCTGCTTACAGCAGTTGCTGAATTTTTTTAGGGTTTGGAATGTGCCTTTATATAAGGTTGCCAAAGATTTTCTTTGCCTTAATGGATATGTGGTAAGTTAGTTAGGAATTATAGAAACAGTTTCTGTCTTGTGTTCACTATGAAATTAGATGCAGTCTGCCTGAAAATGGTTTTGCTTGAGGGGCTGAAAATGCCATATCCAGTTACTTGTTCTTTCAGAGTGGACCTGAGGCTCCCAACTGTGTTGGTAACTATTTGTGAAAATAAGAATTTTGAGCATTATGAGGATACTGAGCTTTTTCTCTTAGTCACATGAGAGGCAGTTGGGACAGGAGGACATTGTCATCTGTCTCTAAAATTTTAGAATGGGTTAAAGAACAAGTGAGGTTATCTCAGGATAGATAATTATGAGAAAGATGAGCATGATACCCAATCGCTGGTTGAGATGCTTGGTGTGGTGGTTTGAGACCAAAACAGTTTTAACTCTGTTAAGAAAGTATGTTAATCTGCAGCTTCATGTAAATCTGTAGCCTTTGGTTTCTGAGGCAGACGTCTCCCCTCTCGTCACGCTGAGCCCTTCTGCTGCTCTCAGGGACTTCACTGCTCTGCAAGACTGCTTGAATACAAGCTTTTGCAAAGCTCATCTTGCAGTTCGTTGAGCCTAATGCAGAGCAGGTATAGCACTGATGGAGGCTCGTACCACACACCACAAAATTTTGGAGAAGCTCCAGTTGGAATGTTGGAACTTGGTTCCCCGAGGAGCCCTTCAGTAGTGCCCCAGTAGAAACCAGAGGACACCCTTGATAGTTTTGGAGATGCTGACTAGGCATTTCCTGCTAGACTTCATCCTCTGTAAAACTGATTTGTGTCCTTGGTCAGGCAGAGCCCCTGTTAGACCTGATATAAAATGTGGCCCTTTCACAGGTGTTTCGAGAGAGTCAAGGGTTGTAAGCGGAGATGGTTGTGGCCTTTAGCAATAGGCTCAATGAGGTGCTTTCTCTAGTGTCTGTGTAAACTTGCATTGCAATATTGTAATGATAAAGTCCAGTTTACTTGAAATCCTCTGGACATACCAAAACATTCTCAAAGCAATATAATGATGTTTCATTTTAAAATAGGAGTCAGTTTTGTTTACAAAACACTGCTTTAGGGCACTGAGAATAAAGCTATGTAACATACCTTAGAAAAAACATAATTGGTTAAAAAGTAAGTCTGCTTCATTTTAAGTAGTACTGGTTAATTGTTGTCCAAATTGTCAGGTTGAAATGCCAGAGCCAGCCACTAAATTGTTTGCATTATTCTGGGGTTCTTCAGCTTAATTATTCACATTTAATTTTCTTAAATATAAACAGTATATTCTCAGGATTTTTCCATGGGTTAAAGCCTGAGTATTGTTGCAGTGATATATCTGCTTCATTCCTCAGATTAATTTTGAGTATGTTGTTACATATAATTAAAATCCAGTGATTTTTGTTTGCTTCCTAGAATAATGCACATCAGTCACAGAATCATTTAGGTTGGAAAAGACCTTTAAGATCATCAAGTCCAACCATTGACCCAGCACTGCCAAGTCCACCACTAACTATGTCCCTAAGCACCACTCTTTGTGTCTTTTAAATACCCTCGGGGATGGTGACTCAACCACTTCCCTGGGCAGCCTGTCCCAATGCTTCACAACACTTGTGGGGAAAAATTTTTTCCTCATATCCAATCTGAACCTCCCCTGCTGCAACTTGAGGCTTTTTCCTCTTGTCCTATGGCTTGTGGCTGGGGAGAAGAAATCAGCATGCACCTCACTGCAGCCTCTTTTCAGGTCGTTGTAGAGAGCGATAAGGTCTCCCCTCAGCCTCCTTTTCTCCAGGCTGAACAGCCCCAGCTCCCTCAGCTGCTCCTCGTAAGACTTGGGCTCTAGACCCCTCACCAGCTTTGTTACCATCTCTGTGCACCCTCCAACACCTCAGTGTTGTTCTTGAGGTGAGGGGCCCAAAATTGAGCACGGTATTTGAGGTGTGGCCCCACTGGTGCCCAGTACAGGGGGATGATGGCTTCCCTAACCCAGCTGGCCATGCTGTTTCTGATACAAGCCAGGATGCTGTTGGCCTTCCTGGCCACACTGCTGGCTCATAGTCAGCCTGCTGTCAGCTAACACCCCCAGGTCCTGTTCTGCCAGGCAGCTCTCCAGCCACTCTTCCCCAAGCCTGTGGCACTGCATGGGGTTGTTATGACCCAGGTGCAGGACCTGGCGCTTGCTCTTGTTGAACCCTCACACCCCTGGCCTCAGCCCGTAGATCCAGCCTGCTCAGATCTCCCTGTGGAGCTTTCCAACCCTCAAGCAGGTCAGCACTCCCACCCAACTTGGTGTCTTCTGCAAACTTGCTGAGGGTGCACTTGATCCCCCCATCTAGATCATTTACTGGCCCCCGTACCAAGCCCTGGGGACCACCACCTGTGACCGGCTGCCAACTGGATTTAACTCCATTCACCACAGCTCTTGTGGGCCTGGCCATGCAGCCAGTGTTTAACCCAGGGAACAGCACACCCGTCCAAGCCACAAACAGCTAGTTTCTCCAGGAGAATGCTGTGGGCAATGGTGTCAGTCTTGACTAAAGTTTAGGTAGACAACTTGTACAGCCTTTCCCTCATTCACTGAGTGGGCCCCCTGGTTAAAGAAGGAGACCAGGTAGTGAAGCAGGACCTGCCTTTCATAAACCCCTGCTGACTGGGTTTATGATCAAGCACGTGTGTAGAGGTGTCTAAATACACTTCCATGGAAGATGTGTGTGTTTCATTGTCAGCATAACCCCTTCACAATGGCTGTTTTTTCCTCTTAGGTTCTGATGTCCACGCTCTCTCAGTCATCACTTTTGCCAGTTAAAAGCTTCCTTTCTCTTTCTTTAGCTTCTGACTGGCTCATGGTAAAGCATTTTGTGGTGGTCTGTCTGAAGGACTATGTAAAACCAAATTGTGTTGTATACAGGATGTTAAGAAGCTGCACAAGCAAATTCAGAGATGTTATGCAGAAAACCGCAAAGCATTCCATCCTGTGCAGGTACGTTTAAGCAGACTCTGCGTTGACTGTGTTGCCATGTACAAAGCGTGTAAGCAAAGCAGCTGTGGCCCAGCTGGTAAGAGCTGTAGTAGAAAAAAATATTTAAGCTGCCTCTTTTTAATAAAAATTACTTCTGTTGTACTTAATTAACTTTCAATGCACATGTTATAAAAATCCCTGTATATATTAAAATGTATGTGCCTGCAGATGAAGAGTGCCAGATACTGGTGTGCCACTAAAATGTTGATAATAGTTTTATCTGTGACAGACTTAAAGAATAAAAGAGGCTATAAGTGCATATTTGTCTTTTAAATGTGTCACTACCAGTATGAATATGGTCTTGGTACCACTTTTGGCTAAAAAATAATCAAGAGTGTCAGCTTATAATTAAGGCTAGAAAAAGTCTTGTACTGCAAGGAAACAGCCTGGCATGCTAACATTTCAGTATTTTGTACCTCTTGTTTGTTCTTTTCAAAGTTTTACTTGACCAGCCATGGGGGACAGTTGAAGAACAACATGAATGAAAATGACAAAGGATGGGTTAACTGGAAGGTGAATAATTGAATATTTCTATAAAAAGAGACTTAGAGGTCAAGGTGATCGTTGCTAACTAGGTTGTTAGTTGTGAAGGACCTCTACTTGTGGCTTGTGGCTTTTTTTAAGAGATCAGAGCACTAGCATATCAGAAATAGAAATGAGAAATACAGTAACGTTTGAAGGGAATCACAACAACTTAGGGATTTGTAAAGTTCTTTGGTGGTTTCAGAAAATGTCCTGATGATTTTTACAAGGCATTGCTGTAGAGACTGTGGATTCTTTATGCAGAAATCAGTCTGCACTGTGCTACATGAATGAGGGACATGGAATGCCTGCACGCTGTGGGATTTACTTTGGCTGGTTCTGTCTTGGCTCTGCAAAGATTGCCCAGCGATTCATCAGTTGAATCTAACTTTTTAACTACCTTTTTTTTTTTCTTTTTTTTTTTTTCCCCTTGAGGATATCCAAATTAGAACAGAACACTACAGTGAGTTAATAAGGAAAGAAGACTTAGTGTATCTTACCTCGGATTCCCCAGACGTTCTCAGTGAGCTTGATGAGAAGAAGGCCTATGTGATTGGAGGGCTGGTGGATCACAATCACCACAAGGTAAACTGCAAGTCCATTTCTTTACAGCAATTTTTTTTGGCACATTATTTGATGTTAGTGCTGTTCACGTGTAAACTAACAAAAATAAATAACAAGAGGACTTCTTCAAAAAGGACTGACTTGGGAAAAATGGGAAAAAAACACACTTGTGTTTGGTAGCAGTGGCTTGTGATCCAGAATGAAGATGTGCTGAGTTTTTTTGGATTTTATCTTTTAATTTTAAATATAGGAATGGAATGAGTAACACTACTCAGTTTACTGGGGGACGTATTTTCAGACAGAAGGGTTTGGTTTCTGCTCATGCACTCGTGTCTCTGTGCTTGTGTGTGCACGTGCCCAAATATAGATGAAGAACTGCACTTGAGTCTTGGATGTCCTTTTTTTAATACGTTTGCTTGTCAGGAGAACTTGGCTCAGTAACATACAGACCTCAGGGATCTGGTTCCATACCTGTACGTGGGATCACGCTGTGTGGACCTGTAATATCATAGAGAATTCAGTTGGAAAATTAAAGCACTGTTACTGCTTTTCTTCAAAGACACCCCCGTGTAATTTCTGGTGACATGTTTAATATTTCAGTGTGATGCTAAAAAAAGAGAAGGATCTTAAGCCGTACCAAATGATATTTGAGCAGTTAGTCCACAGCTCAAGATGAGGGGGGAGCTGAAGTGGATCCTTTATATAGTGATTATGCTATAAAGTGTTCACACAGTTTTAAAGGGTTTTTTTTGCCAGATTTAAAAAAGCAAACAAAATTTCTTTATCCTTCACTCTTCCTCTCAAAAAATACCTGGTTACTGCACTGACTTTACACTTAAGCATAGACTCATCTTTAAAACGGGCTATGGCTGATGTGTTCTAGAGCTGCAGCTGCACAAACGAGTTTTTATTTACAGTCCTTTTGACCGTACATCACAGTATCATCAAAGTAGTAAGATTTCCAAAGGTAGGCCCTGAAGCAGGTACTGTCTAACCAGGGTAAGTTTCTTTTTGTAAAGACCTTCTGAAGTGAGATGATGGCAACTCTTACTTGTAGTAAACTGTATGGGCTGATCTGAAATAGTGATTCTCAGTCCAGTTGTTTTGGTATCTTTCCCACAGGGAATTACTTACAAAAAAGCTGTGGAGCAGGGAATTGGTCATGCACAGCTCCCGCTTGGAAACTTTGTCAAGATGAACAGTCGGAAAGTGTTAGCTGTCAATCATGGTAAGTTTTAAATCACGAAATAATGACATTATTGTAGACTATCTTCACAATATTCAGAATTTGAACCCTCAAAATTTGCACTGTAGTGCAGCTGCCTAAATCTTATGTTGATATTTCTTGAATCTAGTTGCCTTTGGGATACAATAATTTCTCTGACCTTTAAATATTTTAGATGTGGTTAAATGTAAAGGATGGTGTCTTAGCTACTTAGAAGTGCACCTCCTTTTTATTTTGACTGGTCCTATGAGTAATTTTGCCATTCTCACCATCCTGGTCTTGTTTCTAGGCTTAATGTGTGAGTAAAATGTTGGAAACTATCCCGTTTATTTTATCTCAGGGGAAGATGATGATGTTTTCACCTCTTTGTACAGCTTTGTTCAGCAGTAACTGCTTTAGGTACCTGTAGACTGGCCTTATTTGGTATCAGCAGTACTCCATCTGCTGAGCTTTCATAACTGTGTTGTTATGTGGTCTCCTGGTTCTGACTGAAGTATACAATTGCTTAACCAAGTCCTTAATCCCACTCCTTTTAAACTTTCAGTTTTATTACTAAATTATCTTTTAATATCATTAAACAAAAATACATGCAAAATTGAGTCTGCTCAGACCTTTATGGAAATTTTATCTTACCTTGCTTTATTTCAAGTTTATTTGATTATGTAACACATTGCTCAATGATAACTTTGTTTTGTGAAAATGCCATTGATTGATGAGGTATGTGTTAGCATGTTCATAAAAATTATTTAAATGTGGAGGAGAATATAGTATTAAAAATTATCGAACTCCATGTATATGTAACATTTTTATATGTTTTAACTTTACATGTAACTTTATGTAGACAAGAATAGGACTTTATGTTACTCATCAAAAGTTGTGATAGCTGTAGCTTTCTATTGGAGTTTTTCTGCAATAATCTCATACTGACCTCTAGTGTCGGCATTTCTGGAGGCTGTCTTCTACAGGTTTGAGCACTGGGTATAATTTGGATCACATACTTTCATTGAGGCTTTCATTTATCTGCTTTATGGTCTTGTGCCTGCTTCTTGAGCCAGACTTTTAGGCACCTGATTACACCACAATTTAGTTGGTGAGATTTCACTTTGCATGAGTTTGTTTTCCCTTGCCCTTCAAAAATATTCTCAAATTGCAGCTGAAAAGCTCTTATCTTAAACAGGCTCAGAGTGTTTGGTTGAGGCTTTTTGGAAGGAAAATAAGCACACCACCACCAAAAGTAAAAGGTACCTTTAAAGTTGTAATTAAGGCTCTGGTGTATATTATAACCCCGGCATTTTACAATCTAAATCCAAAAAGGCAGCTTTCGAGGGAGGTTCTACTTGGCATAAGGTGGATAGAGTCAGGCTGCCTCCGCAATCTCATTCTGTGGAGATTTGCACTGAGGATTTTATATTTTGCTGTGAGAACATCCACCTTACTGTTTTGTCTAACTGTGTCATTGCTTACCCTTTCTGTTTTGGTCTGGTTGTTCTGGCCTCTGAGTTCCCCTCTGGGTGCAGAAGTCGAAGCTGGCAGAGTACAGTACAGGGCTCGCCAGATGAGACTGTGGGACCTGCCTAGTCCCTGTGGGACTGCTTTTGAAAAGTGGGAATTTGGAAAGTCCTGTAGAAAAAACTTTCTGAACTACCTTGTCAGGCTTTGAAGCATTTTAATTAAATGGGCCTTCTGGTGGTGGGAGATTGGCATTGTCATTAATAGCAAAATTTACTTGTTGCTTTTTACTTACTAATTGATAATCTTTTTCTCTGGGGATCAAGTCTCCACGTTTCCACACCCATTTCAGTGCCTGCATTGCTCTATCAAAATGGCACGTGGAACACGTGTATGGGTGAAGTGTTTGGTGCTAGAAAACTGACAAGGTGTAAGATGAGACTTACTCTTTTAACTTGATCTGGAATTTTAAAACTTGGACAATTTGAGATCCATGTAAAATACTGTATGCAAAACACAATGGCAGATGTAGCTGAGAGTTTGTTTCCTTCTGTTCAGGTTTGTATCCCAAAGCTTGCATTTCGTAGTGTGTGTGATGGGACCATGTTACTCCATTCCAATCTGCAGTGATGGCCACCAGCTGCTCACACTACGCTTTTCTATCCTCACATAATAATATTTTCATAGCTTTTGCAGCTCATCATAGAAACCTCTATTCTCCTGTGGAAACCACTGTCAGTTCTGGTTTTACTATGCAGATAAAGGAAGTTTCAAAGCAAAGGAGAAGAAACATGTTCCTTATACAGTTCTTGTTCTAAAGCCACCATGTTTGTCACAGATGCTTTATGCAATAACTTACGGTGATATTAACATAGTCCTTTGAGAGCTCGTACCTTCACAGTGTGTTTCAGGTGAATAACCTGCATAGTATAATGGCCAGCTCCTCAGTATCAATGTCACAGACAGCAGCTGGCTGTCCAGTAAACCTGCATCCAGGAAACCTCTAGTAAATGTGACACTTTTCTGTAACTTGACTCTCAATGAGTATGAGATCCATGCTGCTCCTCCATTTCTAAGTGCCTGCCTAACTCCCCTTAAGTTTTTTTTCTCTCCTCCACAGCTCCTTTGATCCTTTCTCATATGCTGTCGCTTGGCATGGAGAACACTTGTACTGGGTACATTCTTTGAAGTCAGCATTCTCCAGTGTTGTTAGCAGTATTCCTGTAGCCCCAAGCTTGAAGAGCCACCACTCTGTCCCAGATTTGTCACCCAACTCTGGCTTCCTCACCAGCCACAGAGCCTCCTGCTGCTGCCCCCGAGCTACAATCTGTGTTGAGAGGTTTTCTGGATAGCCTGGGATTTTTCTAATGATTTTTCTGATTAATTTTACATATAGTGCAATTTGGAGCTCTTGTCAATCAGGGAAAGCTTTGGGAGCTCAAACAGGAGGAGGAGGAGGGTGACTGTATGGTTAGCATAATGAAGTGGCAAGAAAGGGTCACTGTAGCAGAATTGCCATGTCTGCTTCTGCCTGTTCTTCATCAGCTTTACTCTGAAGGTGCCACAACCAAATGCCTGTAAACCTCTGTAAGGACAGATTCATGGGGGTGCTTTTATTAACGGTTCACTTGTCTCCCTGTAAAAGAGCTGATGTTCTTGATGTTGCAGTGTTTGAGATCATCCTTGCATATCTGGAGAAGAGAGACTGGAAGGAGGCCTTTTTCAGTGTCTTGCCACAGCGGAAAGGGGCTCTTCCTTTGGGAGAAGCCAATGAATTGTCCAAACGTGCTCTGTCTGGAAAAGAAGATGAAAACAATGACTCAGACAGCAACTAGGCTTCAGAGTGAGAAGATGGGAAGGATGAGACATGCAGTTCACAGGACACACGGTTGCACTCTGAAGGCCACCTGCTGCCTTTGTGATACTGAGCTGACTCAGTGCTTATAGTTCAATAGTTGCCCTAGAGCTGTTTCTGGACATGAAGGGTAAAGGCAAATGGAAGACTGTTACCCTGAAACTTCAATGTTAATAGCTATTTTTAAAAACAATAAATTAATGGCGAATGAAGTATTTATTTTATTTCTCTGAGAAAAGTATTCTTTTTTATTTAAAAAAAAAATTATACATGCCAAGTTGGGTGTGTTACCCAAGAGCAGTGGTAATTACTATTTTAATGGATGCATTCTTCTCCATTTCAGCTCTATATTTTCTTAAAAGCAGTGAACGACAAGTGTTCCTGTGACCTCAACCTGTACCACTAGTGCTTGAACACTCAAACCAAGAAAACCTGTAGTTTCCCTGAGCATCTCAACAGACAGTCACAAACAACCGAACTGCCTTACTCAGCTGAGCCACACTGATTTCTGTACCGTGTTTACCTGGCTGGGGTCAGGAGATGACATACAAGGTGGGGTTAGGCCAGTGCTTTACTACTTCAGTTTGAGTGGGGTGGGTGTCTGCTCAAATGCAAATTGTGTGTCTTGGTTGGTACGTGGTGCCTGTTGATTTAAGGTGACACAATCACTTTTGGTTACTTCTTGACCCTCTTAGGAAAATTTATCACATGGTCTCAGAAGATGATGAGACAGGAACTCTTTCTTACAAATCTCTCAGTTTCAGTATACTTGTTTCATCACAGGATTCTGTATGTATTGTATTGTGTGTCAGATATTTTCCTTTTTAGGGAAAAAAAAAAAGCCACAGTCTTGGCTGGAGGTTCTAAATTAACTTCTTTCTAAATGGCTTATGTGCTTTTGAAAAGTACTGAAATGGACACCTTGGAAGTGTGGCTTCCCTTCAGCTCTGTGAGCCTGCCCCATCCCTTTCTTCTGCAGGGACAAACCAGGTAGCTGCAGGTTCTGGAAAGTGCAGCCTTCATATAGGTCATCTGAAGAGTGTAAGAAGACACCATCATCACTGTTCATCTCTGCTGGGCTGGAATGAGGTATAAAACACAGCTTGTCTTGCATCTTTAACAGTGAAAATAAACACACACACACCCATGTGCATGCAGATGTTTTAAAATCAAGCTGTTGCAAATCTGAAGCTTACCTGTCTGGGGAAAGAGACAGAAGAAAAAGATGATCAGGTATGTTGCTTTTGGAAGGCTCATAGTGCTACCTCCACAAGGTCACAGCAGGTTGGTGAGCAGCTGTTGTCTGTTGCTTCTCTCGATGACCTGGTCCTCGTGTCCTAACTGGAAAGCAGTTGGTGTTGTAGTTGTTCCGACAGTTGACATGAATTGAAGCGAGGCAGGGCCTCCTGGAAAGAGTACGCTGAGCTCTGCTCCAAGCAAAGCTCCTCATTCTGTAATGCTGTGCTAGCAGGATTTCTGTCCTTCCCCCTCAAACAGCCAGATGGTTTAAATGAGCCTGTCTGCCCTGAATCCTGCTCTGGAATTCCTGATTTCCTGCTCCGGGAAATAAATGGGAGTACAGTCAATTTATAATCTTCCTTTGGTTTTGTGAGAATAAATTGACCGCAGTACGTTTCAAACCGATAAACCCCAATCCTTCTGCTTTCACAGCTCACTCACACGGCCTGACAAAGGTCCAGATACATTTCTGTCAGTGTGGGCCTCTTTCAACGGCTTGAGATTTGCATGGTGGTTTTATTGTGTGTTTAGTGACCTGCTGTGTGTATCCCATCTCCCACCACTGGATGCCACAATTTGTGATGCTTCTCTGCTAATCATGAGAGCTATGGAAGCAAATTCTAGCTTGCTGTGTGGCAGACATCTGCAATCACTCTGCTGGACAGATTTTGAAACTCCAGGGTGCTTTTTTTTTTCCCTTGAGTGCTAAAGGTTTGATGTGCACCTCCGCAGACTGTGTGTGCGTTGCCCCTCTTGACTGTAGAGTCAAGTCTGCTCACAAGAGCTCTTTGTGCAGGCCTGGCTGAGCCACACAGAGAAATTAATGTGATGCCAGAAAGTGGCTTCTGTGCTTTGCTCCCTTTAGCTCACTCCTCATGTACCTATACGGCATGATTTGGTCGAATCACTTGAGGACTAAATATAATGAACATAAATTTATTTTAACAGGGAGTCTGAACATCTATCTTTGTAATGTAAGGCCTAGGATTACATATTTTTCAATGTGAAGTGCCTCCAGGGGATATCTATTGTTTGGGGGTGGCTGTGGGGGCTTCTGCTGGAGTGTGAAGGCAGGGTGGTCTCCTGTTTTCACACCACTTTCTCAGTTGCAATTCTTCCCTGGGAGTAGCATGTCTCCTTGTTCTGGACCCATGTTTCTCGGTGTTGAGAGTAGAAGATGTTCTTTCTTGCTTTCTGGAAAACATTTTGAAAAAGCAAGCTATCAGCAGCTTTACTGAGACACATTATCAGGCGAGTCTTAAGATGATGTTGGGCTGGTTCAGCTTTGTTCCATATGCAGCTAAGGGTGTAGAAGCACATCCACACTATCAAGGAATCACCCCTGGACACCACTTGGAAAAGGAGAGACTATTGCTTTGGCAGTTTCTTCTTTTTCCTTCTTGCTCTCTTGTAAGATTACTCTTCACCCACTCCTCCTACTGGAGGAGTTAGAAAGAGTAGCAAATGCTGGTGGCATTAGAGGTGGCATGAATGGCTTTGTTCAAATGATAATGACCTGGGAGTGACTTTTCTTGCTTCTGTGTGCTTCAGAAGGGACAGAAAGAGGTGACAGTGGTGTTTCTTGGGATTGCTCAAGATGGACAAATCCCCGAGTTTGTTGGCAGGAGGAGTTTCAGCTTGTGTGTAACTTAGGGGCGCAGATTTTGGTCAAGAGAGGAACTTGGTACCTCTTGCTGTTCTTTCTAGCAAGAGGCAGATTAAGTTGTACAGAGGGTCTTGCATATCTTAGCAATACTCTTAGTGAGCATAAATTCAGGTTTGAAATGTAACATGAGAATTATATTGTCGCTGAATTCTGTGATTCTAATTTGGGTGCTGCTGCAAAGACCAGAAGTTAGAGCTTCTGAAGATTCTCAGCCCCCGTGCTGTTTAGTGACAAGCATCCAAGGTATACGGTATTGTAACATTTGTAATTTCTGTGACTTACCCTGTTTAGTGCTTTGACTCGACACTGATGACCTGGATGAAGACCTGAATAAAAAGGAAAGAATTTCTAACTTTATAACTAGTAAAAACTGTGTAGTCTAATATACAGGTGGTTTTTTCCCAGTGGGGTTTTGAGTGCTCCAGAAACTTTCTGCTTTTCCTGTAGTAACCAAAGTTGTATCAAAGAGCGTGGGGCTGTTTGGAGTTAGGAGCATTTCTGCTTCAGGCTGTCCATAATAAAGCTCAAGCACAAAGTTGCATTTTTCATAGGAGGAGAAAACAAACATTTCTGGTTTTACCTTACGCCTTGCAGCCTCCCTGCAGGTTTTACCTGGACTGATTCATTTCTCTTTCTGGTCCTTTCCAAGGAGGAGGGTGATGCTTTAGCGGAGCCTGGGTATTCGTGTTCTCTGCTGGACCTTCCTTAGAGTTCAGGGTGCCTTTGTCAGTCGGTTTTGAGAAAATCAGTCTGTACACAAAGCCTTTCTCTGAAATGTGAAGGCAGCAGAAATTCTACTGAAGTTCCCACCTGCTGATCTGGAAGTTCAGGCGTGAATTCAAGAGTTCCCTAACCTCATTTCTCATTTTCAAAGGGCTTAAGGCTGTAAAAGAGACACTTTCTCTTTGCCTTCCCCCAGCCCACAGCAGCCCAGAGCTCCACTGGGAGAGCACATTTTTCCACCTGGCACCAAACCTGGGCGCACTGAGGTCTGAGCAGCTGATTCCTGTGTCCGTCCCCTTACTGCTCAGTACAGCCACCGCTGGGCCAGGCCTATTCCTTCCACCTTGGCAACCCCACTCCGTTCAGCCCTATGAGAATGTCAGGTTTTTACGTGACTGTACCCGAGAATATACTTTTCAGAAAAGGATGCAGATGGATCTGCTTGTTACCTTCTATACTTGCCGTCGCAAACCATTTCTGGATCTCAGTAACCGAATCTGTCTGTAAAATTTGGCCGAGTTTTTCCAGGACCTGAAAGATGTGTGTACAGGATGGTAACCATGAAGGAAGAGAAGCTGTTTCACCTCCCAGTTTTTGTGTGTGGTTCAAGCATGCAGTTTTACAGCTGTGCTGATTGCCCAGCCTAAGGTGTCCCACCAGTTTTGACCCAGTGAGAGCAAAAGCCTCCAGACTGCGAAAGGGGATGCTGAGAGACTGCCATGGATACAGTGCTCAGAGCCACAGGAAGGAAATTCCAGGTGGAGTTTCCAACATGTGAAGCCCCTTGCATATGACATATTTGCAGGCTGTGTTTTGGAGAACAAATTTCAGCCCCTGTGGCAGCTGCATTGGTCCCCCAGTGATTGCCAATAGCACCTTCCAGTGAGGCGAAAGCAACTCAGAGCAAACACTGAACATCAAATCAAGTCTGTAGAATCCACATGGGGGGAGAAAAATGGTCAAATAACACCCCAGACCATCCTCAAGAGAAAGAAAAATACGTAACATTATAGGAAGCCATACACTACAGCACTCAGGTCTTACCTTCATGTCCTGATCCAGGTAGCTCAGGTCCATGTTCACATTCTGGACATGAGGACAGTGACGCGAGGCGACAGATGGAGAGGAAGGCTGGGTGACAGACACACTGCAGATTCCCCGCTGAGTTGGAGGTTGTGTAGAGGCTTGGGATTGTTTTTTCAAAAGCTTTTCCAAAACAGAAAACAACATGTAAAGAATTGGCTTGAGTCCATTTGAGCAGCAATTGAAGCCAACGTGCAGTGTACCTCTAATGCTAGACCACAGCAAGGGTGTGCAGGAGAAAACACCTCTGAAACTGTCTTTCAGTTGAACATGAGTCGTTGCAGCTTCTAATAAATGGTCACCAAGTGTCATAACTGGTATCTATGGCATAATGGGCAACATTGGACTTTTCCCTTTTTCCTGAAGAAAATGTGTTAGAGTTGTAAACCATGGTTGGCTTTGAGATCTTTTTGAAATGGGTGTGTGTTCTGGAAAGAGCTGAATTTGGGCACAAGAATGAAAGTAAAAGGGCTTTACAATACCCATCTGAGGAACCAAAGAGCAACACTTAGACCCTCGCCTCCCCAGTTAAAATAGAAAAGTTAGGAGAAAAGGGAGTTCTTGTTTTGAGGATCTTAGTATTGCCAACCGTCTCCGTAGTGCCCTCTGCTGCCCAGTACCAGGGCAGCAACACTTGTATTCCTTTTTTTTTCCTCAAAAGCTGGCGATCCTCCTTGTGTTCCTGTTTGTGATGGAATACTGACTTAGCCCTCAGCTCTCGTACAGTGGCAATAGAGGAGACCGGTAACTCGAGAGCCTGCAGCTTCGGACTGAAGAATTATTGCAGAGAGAATCTTTTTCTTCTAAAGGATTTATGAACTTTAAAGTCCTTTTAAAGGACTTTATGAACATCGCTGCAAAGTTGGATCTAAACACCAGTATTCTGCTGCTACAAGAGTGCGAGCAAAAGTCCCACTGTTGGCAGTAAGTCATCTAAAGAATCTTTGTGTTTTGTGGAGAGGAGGCTCTTTCCTGGGTTTGTTTGCTGTCTAGTGTGATGTTTTTCCCCAGCGGTTTGAAACAAGGTGAATTGTGTTCCCATCTTCACTGGGTTTGACCATTTTTCTTGCCAGCAAAGTGCAGTGACATTACAGAGCTGAAAGTGATACAGTTAGAGCTTAGTTATCTGCTACTTGGCACCATCTCCCTTCCAAGCTCTCATATCCTGCACAGGGGATCCTCACCTCCCTCCTCTGGGGTCTGAGCTGTCCTCCTGAGCAGTCTGAGACTGAGAGCACAGTGTTGAGAAACAAAAGAGAGAGTGCTGAAATAAAGAGCTGTGTCTTTTTTGCCCTTACCTTTTCAGGCGAGGTAGGCTTGCTTTGAATCCTTCCAAGAACATCAGCATGTCCTGGAAATCAACAGGCAGAGTGTTTTCTCGAGTAGAAACAGAAAGGCCATAAGATACACCTTAGGTTGTATCGGGGAGGTGCATTATTAATTACAAAAATGCAGGAGCTGTGTTTTAGCTTTCTAAGGGGATGCATTGCTTTCCTTTTCTTTTTGCTTTTACTACTTCACATAGTACATTAATGCAATTTGTTTGCAAAGATGCCTAAGAAAATCCTGGAAAGTGCATTTCATAGATGTGTGCTTACAGTGCTGTGTAACCACTGTGCAGAATGCAGCTTACAGATGGAATAATTGCTCATAAGTGTGGAATTCGTAGATGTCTCGTGAGCATATCATCTCTAAAAGCTTTAAAGATGCCAAGGTAATTAGCAAGGACAAACCTTTTAAGATGTGGTGACTAACATATAGAAAGGAAGGAATACCTGCCTTTTGAATGTGTGTTCACAGCCCAGCATTCCCTTAACCTGGACCTGAGCTGCAATGACACAGTGCCCTGGCTGAGACCTGGCTGCAGCCTTAGCAGCACAGGCTCTTCCCCTGCTGCTGTCCCACAGGCCAGTTTGGTGTCCCTACTCACGTGTCCTGGACTGTGAAGTGCCTGCCTCCCTTTGCAGGAAAGCCTGGAGGCTTAGAAGGTGGTGGGTGGCAGATGTTTTGCTTCTGCCATTTCCCGTTGATTCTCCTGCATGTTCTTGATCAGCTCCTTGCTGGGGGATGACTGTGCTGGCAGCAGCTGGGTTTTGTCCTGAAAAGCTGCTTCTTACAAGACAGACCGGGGCGTTGTTTAATCCTGTGCAAAACCCAAAAGGATAAAGCCTTTACTGCAGTAAACGTGTAGGAAACTTAGTAGGTGATCTGCAAGGAGACTGTGGTTTTCAGTGAGACTCACAGCATTTACTGAAGAACTATAATCTTCCTTTCTTAGCCAGGGTAAAAGGAATTCTATAAGCAATCACTATTTTTATTGTTACTGTAATTCAAACTGTATTTAACTGGGCAAAGAGGCAGTTCCATTAAGTTGCTGATGAGGATTTTCAGCATCTTGATTCTGTTTAGTATCTGGCATAAGACATATTAAGAAGAAAGTAATTACGGCTCATCATTTCTCTGCTGAGAGTACAAAGGTATCTACCCCATTAATCTGGCTAAGCCATGTAAGACTGGTCTTTGCTGCCTTTGGTCAGCTTGTCTTTTTTACTTGGTTCTAGAATAAGAGAGAGATACACACACAAATACATACTTTATTTTGTATGCGTTCTAGATTTTTACTTTAGGTAGATTTTCCATATATATATGCACACACAGAGTTGTGTACAGTGTGTTGGGTGGTCAGTCTGAAAGGAGGAGTCTTGCTTTGTTCCTTCAAAGGCACCCCCTCTGAGATGCAAGACGTTCAGTTTCAGTCAGAACTGACTGGGTCCTGCATCACCCTTCATCTCTTCTTACAAAAGTCCTATCACAGACTCAGCATCTACCAACACCAATCCTGATGCAATATCTGCTTCTTCTAACAGTCCTCAGAGAACTCAGCAGGGACTTTTTTTTCCCCCCTTCATGACCCTTCTGCAGTGTCAATGTGGCCAAGTGTCAGCAATTTTCTTTCGACTGCTGCCAGAAAGCTGTCTTTGTGCAACCGTACAGGGTCAGCTTCTGAAACAGAAGCCTGTCCCTGGAAGTGCTGATGCAGATGGCCCACTGATTTTGAGTGTATTCCTTGCAGGTGTAGGCAGAGTAATCACAGCTGGATCTAGCAGACAGCAGAGCAGCAGGGTGTTTTTAGAAGACCAGGTTCCTCTCCTTAAATGCTGTACTGTGTAATAGGTTGCTCCTGGAAGGGTACAAGAATTATTTAGGTGAGAGTGAACCAGAGAAATAAATTGTGATAACCTGTCTGTGGCCCTTATGGTACACTTGCGAGCGCAGAAAGGAAGAGGAAGAAATTATTTGAGCTTGAAAGAAATCCCGGATAGTTTTCTTGGTGAAATAGTTTTAGCTGTACCTTATAAGGATTTCAGTGCTGCTAACCTTTATGTTGCCAACCTGAGAGCATGCATTGCTGAGGGCAGGTAGGGGTTCTGAGAAGACTGAAATGAAGGTAACAGCTTGTTTTTAAAAATGCTTCTCTTAGAAACAGGAAAGGGCAGCTGTGGGCACTTTTGGAACAAAAGGGTGTTCTGCTGGCATTTCTCTTGTGCTTGCCAGGGCAGTTGTCCAGGTTCTCGGTGTGGTCCCTCAGCAGCTCTTACCTTGCATGTGACAGACCATCCGAGGGTGGGGAATGTTCCTGGACAAGTAGTAGTAGATTTCCCCTGAGCAGTGTGACTCGGAGTAACGCCGTTTGTTCTGCATCATGTTGTTGCTATTTGTTGCATAACCTTCCTTCTTCTCTTGCCGAGGGCTTTTCTGCAGAGCAGGTTGGCTCTTCTGTTGATTGCCTGAGGCCAAATGCTGGAGGTGAAGTAAAGAACATGAACTCTTGTAGATGAAAGGTAGCAGAACCTGCAGTTAGTGTTGTTATTTTTCTCTCTGCAGAATTTGGAAAAGCTCTAAGCACAGGAGGGTGGAAGCAAGGTGCCTGCTGCTCCACTCCTGAGCAGTGCTGGTACAGTACGTTTTGGGGATCTCAGGGGTCTTACTTTACCAAAATAGCAGCAAACAACATTGTTAAATTAGTAAAATTAGATGTAGCGATACCACAAACAGCTGGGCATTTGACAGAATGATGTTACCAGCCAGCACTGACATTTTTATATGCTAGATAAAATCACACCCAGATCTTTGATTATTGTTGCAGTATTAAAAAAATACTTACAGGCTTCTCGTCTCCTTATGAAGGATGTGGTCAGCAGTTCATTAGAGTAGTCTTATCTCTGACTCTGTTAATGGACTCTTGAGAAAAATATGTAACTGAGGTCATTTACTGCTTTTTCAGCAGTGCTAGTCTGTAGCGGGGAGGCATGTGCGTGGTGGAGTGACGGACAGAAAGGTCCAGCTGTCTGAGAGATGAGCAGCGCTGCAGAGGACCTCCTTGGCAGGCTACCAGGTCGGCTGCACCTTTCTGTGCCCTGCAGCAGGGAACACTCACTGTGCAGCAGGGAGTCACTGCTTTCCTCAGGTGGGGGTCTCGAGCTGAGCGAGCAGCAGCTGGTCTTTGCTCTGCAAAGGGCTGGTGATGCAGGAAAGTTCTAGAACCGCTCCTGTCCCTTGTGACACCAGGGAGCTGCGTGCCACCAGGGTAGCACTGCAGCCAACATTTTTGCCTGTCATTAGCAGAGGGAAAAGCTTGAGTACCTCCAGTTCATCCTTTACAGTTTTAGCTGTCTTCATCTTTAACATGAGAATAATATTCATAGCCAGAAGTAACCGATTCCTGTAGAGGATCAATACTTGCATGTGGACACGGAAATAAAGGGCTGTGCACAGGACTATAAAATCACCTGACCCTGGGGTTCTGCGTTCAGAAGAAGTCACACTTTTGGACAAGACTTTAGGGATGTGTTTTTTTTCTAGAGTACAAGTACAGTGCTCCATAATTTCAAAAAATGCAATTGTCATCAAGTAGGATTAATGGGGTGAAATGAGGAAGCATCAAAATGGCTTTTCAGGCATTGAGCAAGAAGGATCTTCAGTAGCATTGTGTGATTGCTGACTGAATCTCATACAAGGAAGAAAATTTTAAAATCGACATTGCAACAGGACCACTGGTTATGGCCAGAGATGTCTCCAATGGTGCTTTGTCCATAAAAATAAGATTCCTGGTACACTGAGGCTGCAACTCCTGTCCACTTTTCAGATCTCCTTAGAAATTCTCTGAGTTTACAAGTGTTATTCTGTAGATGCAGACATGAAGACACAGGCTGGTTTGTGTCTCGGTTTCACAGGCTCTTACTTCCTTCCCACTGCCCTCATCCCAGAAAGCAGAGCTACCAGAGCCCGTGGGTTTGGTCCCACTGGGGGCCCATAGCAGTCCATTGGCTTGTGGTCTCCAGGTCTAGCTATTTCAGGACATTGTACCTGCAAGTGACTCCTACTCATTCCATTTTTTGTTGGTTTTGTTGGTTTCTGAAGCCAGCTTGGGAACCAAGAGGAGGAGAAGGGCTTTGTCTCTGAGGCCAGCAATAGGTGTAACTTTCTCATCCTGGTTTTAACATCCCTTGCAGAAAAATGGGCACATTCCTTTTTGTTTTGTACAAAGTGGGAATAGATGGCATTGTTCACCATGCTGGAGCAAAGTAAACTTGGAGGGGAAAAAGAGGACTGTGACTGGTGTGATTCTTTGTCATGATGCCAAATGTTTGGATAACTGGCAGGCTAAGATGCTATTGACTATTTTCAAGAAGAGAAGGCAGCTGATAGCAGAAGCACTGAGAAAGGGTCCGTACAGCTGCTGGCTCCTGTTCCCACAGCCCAAACTGCTTTGTTGTAAGGCTCGAGTAGAGAAGAGGCTGCTCTCATGAAGGCAAAGAGGTTGCATGAAGCATGGGCTGATCTTGAGATGTCACACATGGGGAGACAAAGTACCAGGAGTCCCAGGGCATGTGTTAAGATGTATATTCTGTTTCTGAAAGCATTGTTATCAGCTCTTTTCAAATCGGGCAACATGGTTGGCGTGAAATTTTGGATCTACTTCTTCGTGAACGCCCTGTGTCTGTGGAGAGGGGAAGAGCACCAGAGAGCCAGAGTTAACAGAAAATGCCTTCATCTTTGATACATGTAAGAGAGAGAGGGTATTGTTGGAAGGAGGAATTCAAGAAATTAAAAGGATATGAATATTTAAATATTATTTCTTTGGGCATACCAAAGTGGGTGTATTACCCAAGAGCAGTGGTAATTGCTATTTTAATGGATGCATTTTTCTCCATTTCTGCCCTACGTTTTCTTAAAAGCAGTGAATGACAAGTGTTCCCGTGACCTCAAAACTTGTATCACTACTGCCTGTTGCAAAGTGTGCAGGAACACTCAAAACAAACCAAGAAAAACTGCAGTTTCCCTGAGCGTGTCAGCAGACAGTCACAAACAACTGAACTGCCTGTATCAGCTGAGCCACACTGATTTCTGTACCGTGTGTGAAAAAGTTCTTCTGTTAAAAGTATGGATTGCAGTTTGTTGCTCAGGTGATGTGGGGTTTTTTGATAGGCTTTACAAAACTGATTGCTTCTGTTCCAGAAACCACATCAGCTTTTTCATAAAAGCATTGCTGGTTTTATTTCTGTAATACAAAGCGCAGCATAAGTATAACCGCCCTGTATTGCACTGATTCTCTGACAGAAATGTGTAAAGCAGCTTATGGAACTGTTCTGTGGCTTCAAACACAGCCTGTCTTGCATCTTTACCAGTGAAAATAAATAAACACACCCTGCCACGTGCATGCAGATGTTTTTAAATCAAGCTGTTGTAAATGTGAAGAAAGAGACAGAAGAAAAAGATGATCAGGTATGTTGCTTTTGGAAGGCTCATAGTGCTACCTCTACAAGGTCACAGCAGGTTATTGCCTGTTGCTTCTCTCAATGACCTGGTCCTCCTGTCCTCCCCGGTGCCTTAGCCAGCAGTTGGCATTGCTGCTGTTTACCTTTTCTCTGCTGATGCTCACCTGATCAGGTCATCCAAGGCTGAAGTTCATGCCTGTTGTCATGAGCTGTCTCTCCAGGATGGTGTCCTTGGGATGTGTGAAGTGGTGAGATGGAGCAGACTGGGGTTTCAGTGGGCACAGCCCTCTGGCTGCTGCTGCTATCCTCAGCCTTTCAATATCCTACAGTTCTGCAGCTGGCTAGAAAAGGTTGTTCTGGGTGGACCTGAGCTCACACTGGTGAGATTTTCTAAATGCATCAGATGCCTTGCTGTTCACGAGTGGAATCACCAGCAGTAGATGCGATTGTACTGACATTGCTAATTTGCAGCTTCCACCTTTGGCTTTTGGTCTTCAGCTTACTGAAATGAATAAGGCATTGTCTCATGACCAGTTGACTTACTTTCTGTGTGTTCTGGCAAGGTATCAGTGTTTATTTCTGCACGTCTTTGTTTATGTTCTTCTCAGAAAACTGCTTGTCATCATCCCCTGCTTGCTTAATCCAGCTCCATTGCACTGTCATGCACATTCGTATAATCTTCAGGAGTGACCCCTTCAGCTGTTTGAACAGGTTTCATTTGACCTGACCTGCCCACTCGCTCTGAATCTTACCTGCTGCTCCATTTTATCTCTGCACTTCACACTAAGGAGCACCTGCAGCCTTTCATGTGCCTTATTATTTGGACACCCTTAAATGTGCAGGCGGACAAACCCAAAGGGGCTGAGCAGTCACAGCTTCTGTGCTGTGTGGAGGGGCACTTGAGAATTGTTGCCGTGTTTTTGTCTCCCGCTAATCTGCAGAGCCCAGGGCTGAATCTTGTGTGCCTAACAAGTTCTGAAGGGTAAGAAGTGACTTGTAAAAGAGTAACTTGGAAATTACCATCATGCAGCAGGAAGAAATGCTGAATTTTCAACTTGACAACACTCCAGAAGGCTAAAACTGTATTTGCTTAATTAATTTTAACAGCTGAATCACTGTCTGAGAAGAAACATACATGTGCCTTTGTAAGCTTAAAGTACACGTAAGCTTTTACAAGTACCTTGCCAATACAGTGTAGACTAACAATGCAGATTCAGGAAAAAGCAATCAATTTTTAGAAATGCTTAAGTATTATCTGTAGGGCAGAATGTACAGTTGCCACTAAAAACTGTGATACATAACTGCCCTTAAAAGCTTTTTTCTGTAAAGAGTTACATCGCTTGAGCTGTGATTATAATATTTTCCTGTGAAATTGGTTCAGTGCAGAGGAATGAATTTCTTTTGTGTCAAAAGCAGGCTGCTTCAGAAACCATTAGCTCTCGCTCCATGCATCGATTCAGGACAGGAAGCCACGCAAGGCTGCTCAGTTCTGACCAGGAGTGAGGAGTGGGAAGCTGGCTCCACTGTCAGTGAAGTGGAAGTAAAGAACCACCTTCCACTGCTAACGCCTGTCGTCAGAGACTGTAGCCATGGCTACAATCTGCTGACCATGGTCAGTGTTTCATGTCCTTTGCCCAAGTTACTGTCCCTAAGTAAAGATGACCTAGAGTTGCATGACCAGGCCTTTGCTGGCTGCCCCTAACATCTGTGTGCAAGCTCACCAGCCGTTAACAACTCCAGTGGGTTCTTTTCTGCCTCTGTTGCTACGTTTCACTGGGATCTACTGAGGTTAATAAATCACTGCTGAGAGCACATCAGTGCCACATGTTCAGTTCAAAAAAGTGAGATAAAAGGTGATCAAAGAATTATTTGAATTGTGTAAGAAGGAGTAAAGCACATAGGTAACCATAAAGAAAAGTTCTCTCACATTGAATTGCTCTAAAAGGGGGGAGAACAGGGACTAGGGATCAGTTAAATATTTTCTGGCAGGTATCAGGGCAGTGCAGGGCCTGTGCAAGCAAGTCACACGAAGGGGCAGCACTGTGGCTTCCCAGTGTGACAGGGGTGCTCTTCACCCCCAGCCCAGGCACCTTGAGCAATCCGGCAGAACAACACAGATAAAGCAGCTTCTGCAACACAGTTATGCAAGTCGACTCACGTTTCACTGGCACCACGTGCAGTCCTTTCTCTTGCCACCTTGAGGAGAGTTTTGAGGGGAAAGAAAACATAAAGAGATCAGAGAAGAGACCAGTAAGGGAAAGGGTGTTGCAGAATGGCTGCGGGAGCAGGGCCCTGGATCCATGGAAGCATTGTACAAGCAATCCTCTTGTTAGCCTAAGTGTTTAGCATAAGTAGGATTTTAGCCACAGTAGGCGTCAGTGAGAACTGCAAGTTACACTGACAAGGAAGAAGAGCCAAGGTCACACAGACCCTGCGAGAATGATAAACAAGGAGAGAGGGAGAGTGTCCTTCTGGAATGTTGGAGAACCTTGAAGCAGAAACTGCAAGTAGGAGGTGTATGAACATGTAATCTTTAGAAGCCTAGCCAATTAGTGTGTGACAAGTAGGCATAATTTACAATAAGTGTATAAATATCTGAGCTATCCGAATAAACGCCGGAGCTTGCTTTATCACTCATATTGAGTCGGCCGCATGTCTTCCCGGGCCCCTCCCGACAAAAGGGATGGGAGCTTCAGGGTAAGGGAGGAAAGGAGAAAGACAGCTGTCAAGGAATAGACTGGACTACAAATACTTCCTTCTGATAGGAGTTTTTCTAGGAAGTCGTTAGGTCTTGCCTCCTGAGGCTTTGTAGAACTGTCAGCACATTGCAGGGAGGTGAGTCACGTTGTTTTGGGTGTATTTTGATGCAGAGTACACAGAATGAGTCTTCTGCCTTGAAGGCCTTACTGGGAGAATTTAGAGGGTTGTTTTATATAGATTATTTTTATGTTGACATTTTGTGATATACTACCAATCTTTTAATTGTGTCCACACCTCACAAATTTTCAACTTGACAGGGCATCCTCTGTGATAATAGTATTGCCTACACTTCCCCAGGGGTGCCCTGCCTTCTGCTCTGAGGTCTTTAGCTGTCCTACCACTCCCAGGTAAGCAGTGTGGGGGTATGTGGGGTGTGCAGGGAGTCGGGGAGCAGATTTTCCTCTGTCTGAGCGAGGGATGAGTCTTTTTTGCATTTTGAGGCTGGCCATCCCTGTGTGTGTGGTCGTTGCCAACTGATGTGTCAGGGGTGCAGCATGAAGTCTCTGCTGGCTGGCTGCTGGGAAAAGGGGCTTGGAGCAACGTGGTAACAAGCCCGTGTTCGGGCAACTTCTTGGGGGAGAATACGTTTAACTGGCCAGTTTTGTATAACCAAGTAATATGTTTTGTCATCTCATTATTGTAAGGAGTACGCAGGAGAAATTACTTGTTGCTTTGATCTAGATAAAATCCACGTGGTTAGAGCCATAGTGTCCATGTGTGAGCTTGGCCAACACAGGGCTTATCTGAGGTTCCTCTACCTTAGATGTGCCACAGACTACACAGTTCAGAAAGTTTGTGAGCACAATATGTAGTATCTGCTCTACTGTGAGCAGTCACACCTTACTGCAGCATTATCATAAATCAAAAGACTTATGAAATTAGTTGCACTGTGAACTTTGAGATGACCTTAACAGTTGAAATTTCTGTGGCATCTGCAGCTCTGTACTTTCAAGAAACAAGAAGACATTAATTCTCACCACTGCTGGTTGGAGGCTGTCTTGGGCATAGTGATCATTAACTGATCCATGGGCTGAGGCCGATGGTGTGAGGCTCAGCAAGGCCAAGTGCCATGTTCTGCACTTGGGTCACAACATCCTCGCGCAATGCTACAGGCTTGGGGAAAAGTGGTTGGAGTTGCCCAGAGGAAAGGACCCGGGCATGTTGGTCAACAGCTGGCTGAATATGAGCCAGCAGTGTGCCCAAGAGGCCAAGAAGGCCAACAGCATCCTGGCTTGTATCAGAAACAGCGTGGGCAGCTGGACTGCAGAAGTGATTGTCCCCCTGTACTTCATCCCGGTGAGGGCACAGCTTAAATTCTGTCTTCAGTTTTAGGCCCCTCGCTACAGGCAGAACATTGAGGTGCTGGAGCACATCCAGAGAAGGACTCAATGATCTTAAAGGTCTTTTCCAGCCTAAAGGATTCCATGAATCTGTGAAATGTCTGGGGGGGATAGGGCGAGGAGCTTAGTTTCAGAAGAGCAGAGCAGACTGTATGGATGAATGCCCTGAGCTCTGTCATTCCCCAGACTTAGACTTTTTCCAAAGGAAGCCTCAAGCCAGGCTCTCCTCTTGGCTCTTTGGGTCTTTGAAATTGTTTAGCAGGCACTCTTGACCTCCCTTCTTCTAGCCCTGGCCAAGCACAGTTTGTGTCCCCGTCAGGCTGCAGTTAGGTCTCTGAGGCCACCAGAACGCCCCACTGTCCCTGAGGTTACATAAATCTACCGTGTTTCTCCCTGCTTCCTCCCTTTATCAAATTAATTACAGTTATACAGGTAAACCTTAGAGTGCTATACTTAGTAATTACTAACCAGGTTTTATGCTGTATTTTATTTCTTTTTTGCTTGTTTCTGAAGGAAAAAAATCTTGATTTCAGAATGCTGGGCATAATTTGAAAACAGGCGAGGCTTGAGATCTGCAGCAGAGGCATGCGGAGCTGGCCTCCACCCAGGCCCTCACAGCGGGACATTGTGCCAGGAGAGAGTAACCACATGGGTGGTGAGCAGTCATGGGGCCTGTGGCTGCAGGTGGTGATGGACCCAGCAGGTCTGGTAATCACTTGAAATTCAAGAAGGTTGTCTTCTCACAGCGCTTCATGCCAACTGACTGATTTTTGTTTTCCCATCAGTTTGCTTGGCATGGTGTTCTCGGTCACTGTTCACTGAAAGCCCTTCCAAGAGATTAATGGGTGACCAACTCTAACACTAAGGCATCAGGAGCACATATAGCTACAGCCAGGCTGCGTACGTTTCTGAAGCAGCTTGCACGACAGCATGTTTTAATGTACCAGTCAGGCTTGCACATCACCAAAGTAATTCCGCAAAGCCTTCAAGTCTGCACTGTGTCCCTGCTGCTGCAAATTCAAGAGCCACTCTCCCCTTTTCTCTTTGCACCCACTGCGCCACTGAGAGCAGTGAGTCTGGAGGCAGCCTCCCAGGGAGGTGGAAAGAGGGGGCTGCTTCCAGCCGGGGCTTTTGCTTTCTTCCTGGAATGTTTAGGCAGCTATAAAACGTTACATAAAAAAATGCAAAAAAAGAGGGTGGGGAAGAGCCTGGCAAATCAGGAAGATGGAAGCACTGTAGAGAGCAATGTTTCAGCAGATAGTTTGGTTTCGTTCCAGTGCTTTGGCTGATGAAGGGGTGGGACTCGAGCTGGAAAGCTTAGCTAAAGGTCAGAGCAGTGGACTTGCAGGAGCTCTTTCTAAGAGCAGCTGCCAGCATATTGGGCAGGACTTGTTACCAGCAACCTGACAGCTTTGCAGCTGACTGAATTCTTGGTTCAAGATATCAGTGGTGGCAAGATTCGAAACAAGACACGCCAGTCAACATGAGCACAGCAGGCAAAGTAAGCAAAAGTTTATGTTAGAAAATTCTCTTTGCTGCAGCTGAGTAATGCATTTTACATGTAGTTTATTTGCAGGGACACCATAAGTACTGGTGGTACAGGACAGAGAAGAGCTTATGGGGAAGCTGATACAGGAGAGCTGCCTTTTCTTGCAGGCCACGGAACTCTCCTAGGAAATGGTTGTTACACTCTTTAAGGCAATAATTTATTTCTTTTTTTAAAGCATGGAGACGATACAAGGTAACAGCTGCAGAATAAGAATAGCCTCCCTTCAGCGTTAGCAAACTATTAATTTCTGGATGGACAGTTTGAAATATCATGCAATGTAATAAGTGTTCAAAAGAATGTATTTATCAACTCTTATCAGTTTCCATTCTGTGATCCCACAGTGTTTTAAACTGTTTTTAGCTTATTTATAATTCATAACTGTTTGTTTTCTTAAAAAAAAAGATATTCTCTTAATACCGTGTTACATTTCAGGGGATAATTGTGATGATGTTAGGACAGTCATTAAATTTGAATATGCATTTAACAAGTGTGGAGCTTAAGCTCATGAAGACAAAAGTATCGCATGCAATGCAGTACTGACCTGGGACTGAAATGAGTATTTACATCTTTGCTAGAAAGTTCCAAGAGAGATGTAGTCTAATACCAGTGCTGAAGTCATTAGATGTTTCTTCTTGCACTGTCTGAGAGCTCCTGACATACACCCAGAGATGTGCAAAAGAGGTTGATGGACAGGAGCCCAGGGAGGGAGCAGAAGGCATGGACCTTGCTGAAATGTGCCTCAGGGAAGTACCAGGATGGTTTGCTGTTACCGCCAGCTCTCTTCACTGTTCTAAAACCAAACAAAACAAGAGGGGGGAAAAATGCTGTCTTCAACTCTGAGATACTGCAAGTACAAAATTAATTGTAGTTGACTTGTAGGTGAATTCACCAGATTCAGTCCTCCATCCAGCCTTGAACCGAGCGTAATAAACCGAGTGTTGTGACAGAACTGAACTGCCTTGTTTTCACTGTGTTTATCTTGGAGTAATACAGGAGTTATTGTGCAATTTACGTGAGAAAGGGGCATAATCCTGATGTGCTGTAAAAGGGTGTGTTTTCACACTTGCCCTCCCTCTGCTGCAGTAACTTGTAAGACAGAAGGTCGGAAAAGGTCCTTCTGACTGCAGCTAGTGCTGGCCTTAATAGATTAAATGGGTGATAGTGTGCTCTTGGTGCATCTATGGCACCTCCTATAGTTAGTAAAAGTTCACAGGGACTCAATCATCAGAGCAATTCGTAGTTAAGCAATCTCTAACTGTAGGAGATGTTTGTTCTCAGCAGTCTCACCTATCTTTTTTCTTATAAACGCTACCTGTACAAGTTGTGAAATCATTATTGTGCTATGTGGAATACAGTATAAATACATAAACCTTTTATCTTCAAAGTAAGTTTCCTTGAAAGTATGATCCTTTAAAATGTGATCTTTGGCCTCACTTGTGAACTTTTTACTAATCACGCTCACATTTGAGGTATAAAATGTTAAATACAATGCAAACCTCTCTTTAGTCTGTCTTTATCAGTGTTGGCTCATTACCACGTTGGGTCTGGCCTGCTGAAAGTGTGTTATTTTATTTCATGCATTTAGTATTTCCTAGTAATTATTTTCTTTTGTTACTAGTTGACAATTTATTGAGTGGGAGTGAGCTTGTGGGGTGGGAACTGGGTCTACCTTTTCTCCGAGAGCCTGGGCTGAGGAACGGACAATGCTCCTCTCTTCTGAGTGTGTTCTCCTCTCAGTGGGAGATCATCAGAGGAGCCCAGAGGCCAGTCAGCACCTGGACAAAGCCTGTGGAGTTCATGGGCAAACTTTAGTCTAACAGACAAAAAGAGCTGTCTTGGGTATTGGGAGTGACCCCCCTGAGTTAAATATCCCATTTGAGAAGCAAGGTACCTTAGTACAGATAATCTCACACTACAGGGACTGTTGCTTCTTCAAGATTCTCTCTGCATACTGCTACACCATTTTGCATAGATGTCCTCTCATGGCTGAACTTGGGCTGTAAGAAAATGTTCATAAACCTGTATTAAGGCTCTGAATTCCACTTTTAGCAATTCTGAGTTCCTGACACGGGTGTTCTAGGCAATACAGACTTTATCACAACTTGGTATATGGCATCATTTAGCGTGCCATCTCCAAGATGGCACTAGTTGGATGAGTTGAATAGTGAATAGTTGGATTACTATTCACTAGTAATCCAACATGGCAAAAATAACGCTCCAAGGAAGTGAGAAAGAAAGAATAACTTGCGTACCTGAATAATGTTTGCTACTGGAGAACTCAAGAGCAAAAGAGCAATGAGGATGGGTAAGGTATCCAGTTATCCTAGGAGACTGTTACACGTACGTGTTGCTGAAAACTTTATATGACAGAAATGTGGACAAAGTCAGACACGATCTTGGTGGGGGGAAAAAAACGGGCTTATTCTATGCCTGGTGTTGGCTTTTTTGTTCCATTTTGTGTTTGGTTGTTTGATTTTTTTTTTCTGTAGTTTTCCCTCTCCTCCCCCAAATACAAGCAGGAGTTTCACATGTAGAAATGTAGAAATCTATCTGCATGGTGACTTGTAAATGCAAGTGCAATTTCCTTTCTCTTTGCTCTGTTTGCAGGTTATCAAATGCAAAGCAGCAGTTCTGTGGGAAGCCAATAAACCATTTTCTATTGAGGAAATAGAAGTTGCCCCACCAAAAGCACATGAAGTTCGCATAAAGGTACTAAAACCAAAATTTAAAAAACCTGTTATGAATTATGTTCAATCTTGTTGTTTGTCAGAATTCTTTCTGTAGATTTTCAGGATCCAGTCAGAACACATTCACTGGGTGAGCAGTGATCTCCTATGGCACATGCTTCAAGTCCTAAATTTGATCATGAGGTTATTTAAAAAAAAAAAAAAGCAGAAAAACCCCCAACTTTTTCAGGGTTGTTTTTTCTGTTTACTAAGACACCTGTGCTTCTAACAGGTTGAAAAAATTACAGTGCAGGGTGAAAACCTGAATCTCTTATAGCGTGGAACAAGAACTTCTCTTCTACTTTGAATCCGTGCTAGGAAATAGCTCAGCAGGGATGAGAGCTTCCTTTTGTAACTGGGTATTGAGTATCTGCTACATTTTGGGAAATTTTCAGTGGAATTCAGTAGCTGTTTTCATTTCAGCGCAGTTTCATGTGTTACACAAGTGAGAACTCTCTCATGGGGTTGACAACTCCATTTGTCAGAATAAAAGTTATAAAGACATACCTGAATGTTTCAAAAGGAATACTGCTGTGGTACCTGCAAGAAAATGTAAAATGTGATATAAAATACTCTGTAGCCTAAATTTTTCTATATATAACATATAGATATATTAAAAAACATAAATACTACATAGCAATTGTAATGTAATTACACAATATTATATCATTGTATAATACATCTTTTATGGCCTACCTCTTATATGATATATTGCAATGTACACACATATAAACAATATGAAATATATGTAATGTTTATATTTTTATAAAGAATGTAACGTGGTAGTTACTTTGTATTGACTTTTTGTAATAGTTCTATAATATTACAAACTTAATATTTGTGTGCTTATATATTAATATTATTAATAAATTGTTGTATTCTGTTCTTCATATATAATTATATTGCTAGAGTACTGGATCTGCCAGTCAATCAATGAGAATCCCTGTAGAGCTCAGCAGTGCACAGGGAACGTTCACAAAGGAGCGTTTTTTTGTAGATTAAAGACTAATACAAACAATTAAAATCATGAATCACACACCCAAAAGCGTTTAACCTGTAGGTTTATTGTGTGTGTATGTGATAGAAGAGGGAAGCAAGTGTCTTGGAATCACAGAATAGTTTGGTTTAAAAGGGACCTTGAAAAGTGACCTAGTTCAACCTCCCTGCAATGAGATGGGGCATCTTCAACTAGATCAGGTTGCTCAAAGCCCCATCTAACCAGACCTGGAATTTTTCCAGGGATGGGGCATCTACCACTCTCTGGGCAACCTGTTCCAGTGTTTTTCTCCACCCTTGTAAAAAAATTCTTCCTTCTATCTAGCTTGCTATAAGGTATACCTCCAAATATATGTTATAATTCTGTATATGACATGACATAGTTAAGCACAAGAATATTTCAGCATTTCTTTCCTCTAAATCAGATTGTGGCTTCAGGGATCTGTCGCTCTGATGACCATGTGGTAACTGGTGGACTGGTTAAGGCTTTTCCCATAATTCTTGGGCATGAAGCAGCTGGTATCGTGGAGAGTGTTGGGCAGGGAGTAACTTCGGTGAAACCAGGTATGAAGCAATACTGAACACACAGCCCATCCCGAGCTTCCAGACTTCTCTTTAAGTCAAAGATGATTATGTGTGTGAGTACCTGTATTGCAGAGGAAAATGTTCCAACTTTGAGATTTTTCAAGGATACTTTAAGGAATGTGCTGTGTACATCCTTCTGTGTTGCCAAGCCTTGATTTATTTTCACATTTCCCATTAAATCTCTTCTGGTTTCAGCAAAAACATCTGCAACTTGCTTTCCACCTACACAGGGCTTTTTCTGTCACAGGCTTAAGAATATAGAGTCTTTGCTGTTGGTCAAACAATATCAAGTATCAGCTGCAGGTTCTTTAATAATCTCTCTCAGGAATAAGGCAAAGCACAGCGCTAGACAACATGTCAGAACACCTTCTGCTAAGTTAAGTAATCTATTGACTTCAACAGACCGGAGCTTAGGTCTCGGTGTTGAATTACTTCACTTCAAAAAGTACCAGGGCATGACTGGGGTGCCCATGCTGCAAGATGCTGATTTTTGTCCAACTGCTGCAAGATGAGACAGGATTCCTATACACTTTTATGGGACTGACTAAATTCTAACAAGGGCTGAATTATTAAGACAAAATCTGCATAGAAATGCTTAACTTTCTCCAGGAAGACTGCTGCAGTACCTAAGTAGTTAAGTTCTAGCGCCTCTGTACTTCCAGTGTCTGTCTTTGTACTGGCTCCAAGTATCAAGTCTGTCCAAAGGAGGTTGGTACATATGATAAGAAAAAGTGTTATTAGGGTTTTATTAGAGATTTCTGCTTTAACTCCAAACAGATAAGTATGTTGCAAATTTCAGTGATATCTATAACTGCTTTTTCTCTTGGGTCTAATATTATAAATACCTGTTGTCTAGTTCTAGCTGCCATGTGTTTCCAGGTGAGCTGACAAAACAGCAGGCCTGAACACACACACATGCACAAAATCATATTTCTCAGATGTTGCTTAATTCACACCTTCAAGTTCTAAAAAAAGCTCCAAGTTGTGCAAAGTTTCTTTAGCAGAATGATTACTAAGCCCGTGTCACAGTTCTAAATTAATTGAGGGTTGGGATATTGGGGGCACATGTTCTATAGCTGTTTTCCTTTTTTTAGAGGAAATCAAAGATTTCTATTGACTTTCAATGTGCCACAGATTAGCCATATCTTAATACTGCCAAATCACAAATTGATCTGTGTTAGGGATTACATCTTTAGAGAGTTGGGATTTACCAGACATCATTACTATGGAAAATGAGTAGCACTGGGAAGCTGTGTGGTACTTAGTTAATCATAGAGAGAGAATACTTCATGGAGAATTACAGGTGTTGTCTTAGCTCGTGTGTATCACTGCCTCTCTCACAAGTATTTTACCTACTTTTACTGCAGGAAGGCAAACAGGAAAGAAACTCCAGAGAGCTGGCAAAATAAATGCTTAATTTCCCATTCTTTGTATGCACAATTTACAGCCCTGTTATTTTGGCACTTCAATCTGCTATGATAGCGGATGTCAGTTTTTATCTCAGTTTCTTTACCTGTGTATAACTATTTTCCTTTAAAGTAGAAGATGCAGTGAACTGCAGGTTGAGTACTTCGGAAATGTCAGCAACTGACACTGTTTTATGACGTGGCTCAAACTCAGTTCTTTGAAAGACATCAGGAATTTTGCATATTGAAATTAGTTGTAATGATGTCCTTTATAGGAGAGAGGTGATTTATCTTCCAGGAGCAGCAGAAGGAAATAAGACCAGCACTGCACTCCTAGTGCACTTTTGCCTAGGGATTAAATACACCTGCTTCATGTTTTTACCAGCATGCTGCTTGTTTGCCTTTTTTAACCCTCTGTCATTACTCTTTTATTTCTAGGAGACAAGGTTATTCCACTCTTTGTTCCACAGTGTGGGGAGTGCAACAGTTGCTTAAGCACGAAGGGCAATCTGTGCAGTAAAAATGAGTGAGTTATCCTGGGTTACCTTATTTGATATTGATGTATACAAACGTGATCACATTCGATAGATTTCACTTGCCGTTATTTCTCGTTGTCTTTCAAACAGCATTGGTGCAGATGCTGGATTAATGCCTGATGGCACCACTAGATTCACCTGCAAAGGAAAACCAATTAACCATTTTATTGGTACAAGTACCTTCACTGAATACACAGTAGTGCACGAATATGCTGTAGCCAAAATTGATTCTGCTGCTCCACTGGAAAAAGTTTGTCTAATTGGCTGTGGATTTTCAACTGGTTATGGGGCTGCTGTGCAGACTGCCAAGGTAAGTATCGTGGTGGGTGTTTCTGATATCTCAAGGGGTCTGTTCAGGATTGTGTGGCTTGCGAGTGGGTCATCAGCATGACAGCCAGGAGGTGCAGACTGTTCAGTTCAGGGTGGAAAGAAGATACTAGTACTTTGCTTATGTCAATTTCTCTGTCTCCAAGGCACACAGAAGTCTTCAGTTCAAAATCCAGTAAAAACACTTACTAAGTTTTCTCTCACAGGTTTATTACCTCTAGAAAATTGTTACAACAGAGCTGATTTGTTCTATTGTAACTTAGAACTAGGAATACATGGGAGCCTACAAATGGAACACATATAATTTGTAGCAATACACGAATGTGACTTTTACAGCAGGTGTTGTCTTCAGTGGACTGACACTACAGATCTTAACACCACTGGAACATAAACCATAATAAAAAAATGTGTTTAAACCTGAAGCTGAGACGTGTAGTGAAAACCTGGTCTCAGAAATGTATTTTAGGGATAATTTATCGTAGTCACAGGTAGTAGTGTAACAGTAAAGCTGGCTACTGCACTAGTAGGCATGCATGTACTAATTCCTTCTCAGCAGTTAATCTCTAAATTACAAGAAGCAGCTTAAGTGAAAACATAGTGATAATAAGAAAATGCATTGTACTTTACCTAGACTGTAACAGTGTGCTGTGTTTATGTGGCTATTATAGGTGGAACCAGGCTCCACCTGCGCCGTCTTTGGCCTGGGAGGAGTTGGCCTCTCTGTTGTCATGGGCTGCAAGGCAGCTGGAGCCTCCCGCATCATTGCCGTTGATATCAACAGTGACAAGTTTGCCAAGGCCAAGGAGCTGGGGGCCACAGACTGTGTCAACCCTAAAGATTTCAAGAAGCCTATTCACGAAGTGTTGATTGAAATGACTGGCCAGGGTGTGGACTACTCCTTTGAGGTCATTGGCCGTACCGAAACTATGGTATGTAACCAAAGATGTGGTCAAATGAGGCATTAGCTCATTAGCTCTCTCTCCACTGACCAACTAAGCACCTACGGTGAGGAGTCAAGCCGGTGGCAAAGTGTCAAGCTAACTTCAACCCTGTTAAGTCCAGCTGTCTGCCACTGAGATGCAGGGACAGAAACTGGCTCAAAGAATTAGGAAAGGGAACTTCAGTGCATTCCCATGACCTAACCAGGGCTGCTAAATTTCACATATCCCACTATTTGCTTTCCAGCAGTGGCTTATCAGTAATGACTAAGACGAAATGGGGAAGCAGAACAAAGCCAGGGCATATCTAACGCGTGACAGCAGATACAATAGTATGAGCAGATACGATGAAATTTGTATGATGTGGTTTCAGTTACAAAAAAAGGAATTACAAGCTCGTCCCTGAGAGGAGGAGAAGGAATTCAAACTTTTATGCCCCGGCGACAAATCTTGCCTGACTCTGGGGTGTGTTTCACTCTGTTTCAAATGCAGACTGCAGCCCTGGCCTGTTGCCAGTACAACTACGGGGTCAGTGTGATAGTGGGAGTGCCCCCTGCAGCACAGAAGATCACTTTTGACCCCATGGTCCTCTTCACTGGTCGCACCTGGAAAGGGTCCGTCTTTGGAGGTAAGGATTTGGAAAAATGTGATTTATCTGGCTTGGGAAAATTGTACATCAACTAGAATGAAATGGGATATACCTAAACTCATTGCTTAGGCTGTCCTATAGGAAGTAATATTCATAGCTGTTTGGCTGACGAAGAAGCACAGAGGGAATGAATTATGGGAACTGTTACTTAATGGTGAGAGGAGTTCAGAGAAAAATGGAGGGAGAGAGGAAGAGAAGAAAAGGCAGAGAAAGGGATGAAAAGAGAGAAAAAGAGGGGGGGAAGAGGAGAAAAAATAAGAGGGGAAAAATGAGAAGAAAAGGAGAGAACGGTAGAAGAGAAAGAAAAGGAGGGGAGGGAGAAGAGATAAAAACAGAGAAGATAAAAAAGAGATAAGGAGGAAGAAAATGAGAAGGAGAATAGAAAAGAGCAAAGGTAGAAAAAAAGAAAATGAGGAAAAGACAAGGAGAGAAGACAGGAAGGGGGAGAAAAAGAGCAAGAGCAAAAAGGAGAATGAAGGGAATAGAAAGACAGAGACGGAAAGAAAGAGAATGGCAGAGATGAAGAGTGAGGACCCTAAAGGACATTGTGGTCAGACCCACTTGGTTTCAACACAGGTCAGACCCCAGCTGGGCCCTTTGCCAGCTGCCATCAGTCATTTCCAGTTCTTTTTCTTTTCTCTCCCAGCAGAGTCAAGCACTCAGCATGCCCCTAGCTGACTCAACACAAAGCTGAAGGCCACAGAAAACTTGTTTCCAACACCAGTTTTCTCACTCGCAACCAGTTCCTCTGATGTATTCAACAGACCCCTGAATAAAATAGCAGAGAAAAATCAGGTTCCTCTGGAATGGCATCCTGCTATTTGAGACAGCTTTACTTAGCACCGTTTGTAAGGACAAGACACATCCTTCCCCCAAGCCCCAGTTTTGACCAGACAATCACGTTTGCAGTTGCCACATGGATGTCAGCACTCTGGCTTTCGTATGATGGTGTGATTTAGTGGACAGCATATTGATAGGCAAGCTGAAACAGTATTTAATGTGGGGGAAAGTTTGGATTCTGAAAAGATTCCAATTTTTACTGGCCTGCCAGTAAAGCATTTGCTGGGTTTGTCATGTGTAGAATAGCTGTTCTTCACCTCATGTTTCCTGCTGGCCCTGTACGTTAGAAAGGTAAAGACATGCTGCCACATTTCATCATGCTATTCTGCTATAGAAAGTTCATCTGAAAAATTAAGCTGCCATGAGTTTTATCTATTTTCACAAGTATTTGATGTTTCATTATCCACTGTCCGTGTGTTTTTTCAGGCTGGAAGAGTAAAGATGCAGTCCCTAAACTGGTTGATGACTACATGAAGAAAAAATTTGTACTGGATCCATTAATAACCCACACACTTCCATTCACTAAAATCAATGAAGGATTTGATCTGCTAAGGGCAGGGAAGAGGTAAGCACTGTTTAATTGTAGAGGTTCTATAGAAATAACCTAAAGGAGCTGTACGGTAACCAGAGTAAGACTTCAAGGCATAGAATGGGGAAAGCAACCTACTATGCCTCTTAACCTGGCGAAAGGTGTGTCTCTGGGTTACAGCTACAGTAATAAAGCCACAAAACTTTAGCTTTTGATGTGCAGAGGGCCCCGCCTTTCCTTGCAGAGGAACATTTGGATTCTAGTTTGAGGAAAGGCTCTTGGTAGCAGAGAGAGAGAAGACCATAAAAAATAGGAAGTCTCTGCCCACCACTCATTGAAAAAGAGCACGCAACCAAGAGAGAGCCTTGGAATGTCGAGCTGTAGAGCACCAGGGGTTAGCTACATCACATTCCAAGAAACATCTTAGGATGAGGAGCAGGAACACAGAAATAGCTTCTGTTTACTGGAAGAGCAGCTCACCATTCCTCTTGTGAGTTAGGGAATAGAGTCCCAGTGCAATCAGTCCTAAGGTCACTGGGTAGTTTACCTTGAACTTCGTAGCTTTTCAAAAAGCAAAGTACTTGGTGTGTGTACATTACAAACCCAGAATTTAGCTCTTGTCCATTCCTCAGATACCCAGAGTGTTCAGCCCAGGCTCTGTTTTCATAGTGTGCTGAAATCAGAAATTGTTTGCTAGAGGCATTTGACAAGAATCACCATGGGAATGACCGAAAATTCTAATTGACAGAAGTGGGAAATATATTTGTTTATCTTAGCATGTGTGGAGACTATCTTTTTTGAAAGTTCTAGCTGTTTATAATTTACAGAATCTGGAGAATTACCTTCATGTTTTCTTTGCATTGCCATTTCCTAGCAGTTATTTTAGGTTTTGCTTGCTCTAAATATAAAGAGCATATAAAAGAAGACTTTAGCCCTTGAGGTTTGTTCTAATTATGCGTCACACAATTCATTTTTTGACTGTCCTTATTTTAGATTTAAATATTCTTTTTAGATGAATTTTGTTTTCTGCATCTGCAGCAGGGCTGGCATATCTGCTCTGTCATTTTGCTGCAAGCTGGGACAGGGCAGGGGGGAGGGAGGGAGAAGTGCCTCACTCGACACCAGTAGCCTAGATTTTCAGAGAAAACAGCAGTGTTTTGTCCCGCTAGCCCAGGGGCTTTTCTAGAGTCACTAACTTGTTGTTTTATATTTCAGTATTCGCAGTGTCCTGGTGTTTTAGGATTCCCAGTTGTTAAGCAGCAGATGGCTCAGCACCTGTAAAAATTCCATTAACCTCCAGTACAACTGATATGAAATAAAACCAAAGACTTTTCTGAAAGGTCTACCACCACTGCCCTTGAATAAAAGGGTCAAGCTCAAACCCCAGACTTCAAGAACAGCACTTACAAATGAAATTATCTTTTTCCTCCTACCTCTTCCTCCTAATTCTTGCTTTACATCCTCTGCCTTGTGCCGCAATTTTAATAGCTATTTATGAATTATGGGACTTGCTGCTACCACAGGTTTTATGAAAGGTTTGGATTTTTTAAAATGGCTTTTAATATGCAATCTTTTAGTGAAGGAAAAATGAAGGAAACTGTTTCTTTGGGCTTTCAGAATACCGCAAGCTTAATAGATTTGTGCATGCAGCTCAGGACAGGAAAACTCTCGGCCAGAACCATGCAGCCATTCTGAATGATTTTAGCATTCCATTCCTTGAGAGGCAGCAAAATTACTCCTTTTTCCATTACCTGATATTCAAGGAAATTACTGCAGAGATTAAAACTTACAAATTTATGGTGACCACGTGTTTGAATTAATTATTTCAGTAAATTATATTTAAGTAAATCATAGACTTAGGTACTAAAGAATGTCTCATCACTGGATATTTTACAAAATTAACACTTCCAAGCACTTTATATAAAACTGCTGTGATGGTCTGTCTTG
This sequence comes from Thinocorus orbignyianus, assembly GCA_013400375.1. NCBI lineage: Eukaryota > Metazoa > Chordata > Aves > Ciconiiformes > Thinocoridae > Thinocorus > Thinocorus orbignyianus. Next base: position 128,066 of record VXBW01005251.1, read on the forward strand.
CTGTTTGGTGTGGTTTGTTTTTTTTCAACTTTGAACCTCTGTCTTGGAGAGGTTTCGGTTGTTTTAGATCCTTGGACAATTTATGCAAGCACATCTGATGCTTGGGAAACAATGTGAAGAAATGTGCTGGTACATCAAAAATTGTTACTTGTTCCCATTAAATAAAGGGGAGGTTTCCTAACCTTTAAGTGTGAATACAGAGTAAATGGGAAGAAGCAGGTGACTGGTAACGGTTTGGAGAAAACCAAACATAAAGCATCTTACTGCTTTCTGCATTTGGAAACGGGAACAGAGGCTATTTCTGTCTTGGCAAATATGGTCAACATTGACTTAACTTTTTGAAGTTAAGTCGTCAGGCCTTGCAGGCACTCATGTGCATGGCAGCTGGGTAAAAGAGCCAGTGAAGGGGACTGTGGGCTTACTTGTTTGCATCAGCTGAAAGAGACCTTGAGTGGCCCAGACAGGTTAATGATTTGAGAATAACTTTACCAAGAGATTAAAATTTAACACAAGATCTTTAAACGTGTTCATAATAAAATCAGTTTACACAGCAATTAAGATCCAAACTTCAGGCCTTTGTTCCTGTGGGTTTACCTATGCAGTCAAGGCTGAAGATTTTTTCTGGACCATAAAATAATTCTTTTCAGGTGCTGTTCAGTTGAAGAGTTGTGATCTCTTTCAAGCCGGGTTATGTGTGAGCCAACAGTGTGAACTGGATCACTAATCAAAACAGAAAGAGAGGGGCTTTAATTCTACTTAATTGGTATCAGCAGTATTCACATGGATTCAGCAGAAACAAGTGCATAATATCTCCATTCCCAGAGTATTCTAACAATATGTTTTCTGTGGAGATCAAGCTAGTTTATTGTACTGGCTACGGTATGTTTAACTAATGACTTAAACAGATGCCAAAGAAAGCCTGTTTAAATCTAGCTGTGGGGACAGAAAGGAGGAATATGGAGAGACAAAGTATCCTCCATATGCCAAACACATGGGTTTTTTCGAAGCACTCCCTATTGCATGAAGGGCAAAGAATATAACAGCAGCCTTCAAAGTAGAAGAAGAAAACTAAAATAGAGCTAGGATATAAACTACAATGAACCTTTTTGCTTCTGTTCTCTTCAAGATCATGCAAAGTCCATTTTTGTTGTTGTAATCCGCCAAGCACAGTGAACACCTGCTGTTAGTATCTTTATTAAGAGAGTTGCTGGCATCCAAACCAATAAACCCATTAAATAATTTTCTTATGGACATTTCTTAAGGCAGCAATCCAGTTGAGCCTTCACATGGAGAGAGGAAATGGCTTCTGACTGGGGAATGACAAATAGTCCATACTGTCCTATAGTATTTCTCCATGCAGAACCCCATCCACACCCAGCTGAAGATTAATTTGTTTGTGTAGCTGTGCAGTTCTGGACAGCATGTTTCTGACAGACCTTCCCAGTGGCTGTCTGACTCTGAGGTACTCCAGGGTGAGTGGGTTCAGGTCCATGTGTAGAGGCTACGTCTGAGCCTCCATTTAGGAGGTTTCCTGTGAACAAACAGGGTCTACACTCCACATCAGATCACACTCCTTCCGTTAGCACATGATGATGCTATGAAAAATACACAAAAGCCACAAGAAAGCCAGTAACTGTCCAAAAGACAAATGCTTTGAGAAAGCACAAATGGTGTTTTCCTCAGACATTAAACTATGACAGTGATTACTGAACATAGAATCATGGAAGGGACCTCTAGAGATCATCTAGTCCAACTCTCCTGCTAAAGCAGGAGTGCCCAGAGCACATCACTCAGGACTGCATCCAGGTGGGGCTTGAAGGTCTCCAGGGAAGGGGACTCCACCCCCTCCCTGGGCAGCCTGTCCCAGTGCTCTGTCACCCTCATCGGAAAGAAGTTTCTCCTCATATTTGAATGGAACTTCCTAGGTACCAGCTTGTGCCCATTGCCCCTTGTCCTGTCACTGGGAACCACTGAAAAGAGTCCAGCTCCATCCTCCTTCAACCCTCCCTTCAGATACTTATAAGCATTAACAAGGTCACTGTAGTGGTTTGGCCTCGGCGGCACCACAAGCGCCACGTGGCAGCCCGTTGGCTCTGACTCCCCACAGCGGCAGGGAGAGGATGGGAAGGAAAAGGCAGACTCGTGGGTTGGGACAAAAGCTGTTTACCAGAACAACAGGTATCACAGGGGAACAGCAACACGGATGGAGCACACAAACCGTCTGCGCCGCCCCAGCCGCCACCCGCCCAGATATAAGCCTACGCCGTGACGTCACCACGCCCACTTTCGGTTGTGGCCCCTCCCCTTCCCGGCCAGCTCCCTGCTGCCCCCTGGGCCTGGCACACATGGGCTGGGATGGCTGTGCCTGCTGGAGCCAGGGGAGAATTGACCCCGTCCCTGCTGGAAACCAGGACAGTCTCCCCTCAGCCTTGGCTTCTCCAGGCTAAAGAGTCCTAGCTCTCTCAGCCTTTCCACCTAAGGGAGGTGCTCCAATCCCTTAATCATCTTTGTTGCTCTACGCTGGACTCTACCCAGTAGTTCCCTGTCTCCCTTGAACTGGGGAGCCCAGAACTGGGTGCAGCATTCCACTTGTGGCCTCACCAGTGCAGAGTAGCGGGGGAGAATGACCTCCCTCGACCCACTGGCCACGCTCTTCCCTCTGCAGCCCGGGATTCCATTGGCCCTTTTGGTGACAAGGGCACATTGCTGGCTCATGGACAGTTTACTCTCTACCAGGACCCCCAGATCCTTCTGCTCAGAACTGCTTTCCAGCAGGTCCACCACTAACCTATATTGGTGCCTGCCATTCTTTCTCCCCAGGCGCAGGACCCTACACTTGCTTTTGTTGAGTCTCATTAGGTTCTTCTCTGCCCAGCTCTCTGGCCTGTCCAGGTCATGCTGGATGGCGGCACAGCCCTCTGGAGTGTCAGCCAGCACTCCCAGTTTGGCATCATCAGCAAACTTGCTGAGGATACACTCTGTCCCCTTGTCCAGGTCATTGATAAATATGTTAAACAAGACTGGACCAAGTATCAACCCTTAGGGGACACCACTGGTTACAGGCCTCCAACTTGACCCTACTCCATTAATTATAACCCCCTGAGTTCTGTCACACAGCCAGTTCTCAATCTGCCTCACTGCCCCCTCATCTAGCCCACACTGCCTCAGTTTCCTAATGAGGATGTTACGGGAAACAGTGTCAAAAGCCTTGCTGAAGTCAAGGTAGATGACATCTACTGCTCTCCTCTCATCCAGATGTTCATTTATAACATCATAGAAGTCTATCAGATTGGTCAAGTATGATTTACCTTTGGTAAATCCCTGTTGACCACTTCCAATAATTTCCTGTTCTTGAAGATATTTGGAAAAGAGATTAAAACAAGTCCTTTCCAAGGAGGGAGGTAAGACTAATTGGCCTGTAGTTCCCTGGGTCCTCCTTTTTCCCCTTTTCATAGACTGGAGTGATATTTGCCTTCCTCCAGTCCTTGGGCACCTCTCCTGTTCTCCATGACCTTTCAAAGATGATGGAGGATGGCCCAGCAATAGCATCTGCCAGTTCTCTCAGCACTCGCAGGTACATCCCATCGGGGCCCATGGACTTAGAGATGTCCAGTTTGGCCAAGTGGTCTCTAACCCAGTCCTCCTCTGCAGAGGGAAAACCTTCCTCTCTCCAGATCTTCCCCCTTGTCTCCAGGGTCTGGAATTCATGGGGGACAGTTATAGCAGTGAAGACCAAAGCAAAGAAGGCAATCATTAGCTCTGCCTTTTCTGTGTCTTCCACCACTACGGTGCCCACCTCATTCATCAGAAGGCCTACATTTTCCCTAGTCTTCTTCTGAAGAGTATGGCTTCACGTGCAGCCGGAGACTACACAGTTTCTGGTCTCCCACAACATCCCACCCACCCAGCAGCTCCCCCAGGAAATGGCACAGGAGAGCTGTGTAGCTCCAACAGTGAGAGCTCCACAGTGTGAAGACATGCATTGTGCAGCTCTGTTTTTATATGCTTGTAAGATGTTTCATTAAAGGCTATCACATCTTTGGCTGCTCAGGACAAGTGAAACAAATATTTCACTTTTTGGCTATATAAAAAAAGCCAAAAATTTCCAGTAAAAGAAATGGTTACTGACCCTGTGCACATGAATTATAAGTCAGAATGATCAACAATGGCATGATCACAGTAGTGCCAGCTGCTCAGCTCCATGGCAGGAGCACAGCAGCACCTGCCTACCATCACCTATAGGATGGGCTTCATCAGCAGGGATGGGGAACAGGC
>VXBW01005253.1:0-35713 GCA_013400375.1 Thinocorus orbignyianus
ATCCCATCCCATCATGCAGAGGAGCACTCAGCCCTTGCCATCTCACACACCAGACCCAGAGCCTGCCAGCATGGCCATACAACGTGCTCACTCCTGCTCTCCCTGCCAGGGGCAAGTCAAGGTGAAGTCAAAGCCAAAGTACTCCAATAACATACAAAGCCAAACAGCACACAGCCCAAAATTCAGGAACGTCACAACAAGTGCATTTTCCAGGTTTGCAAGACCCTGCAGTCTAGCTGGAAAAGGGCAGACCTTAAAAAACCCATCCCCTGTATGCTTGGATTACAGCAAGTTTTTCCCAAGGTGCAAGGTAGCTTTATTTTATTTTATTTTCCTCCCATTGCAGTTTTTCATGTGGGTTACTTGGCAGTCAGAAGACAACTGCTCAGGCTGTTTTCCCTGAGCATAAGATGCTGCAGCTCCTCAATGAAGTGCATCACTAACACAAGGCTCCTCCATTTCCCTGGCTTCACTTCCAAAACTGGCACGTGAGCATTCTCTGCCCACTGGCTCCTGTAATTTATTTGCAATTAACAAGCAGTGATTCTTCACAGGAGGGGGGGCCCTGGTAGCCCCACAGAACTGGCCTGTGTGGCTGTCTGGCAGGATGGGCAGGTTACTGAGGCAAAACTTGATGTCCCAAGTCCAGATGAAATGCTGGGCATTGCTCAAGAACATTAAGCAGGGGCAGAGCTGTGGTCAAGCACCCATGACAAGTTTACTCCATCCAAAATCCACATGACCTTTAGCAATACAAAGGGAAAACTATTTTTTCATTTATTATTACTTTATTATTATCTTCTCTAAAACAGAAGAACATAGAGTATTCATTAAGAGGACTCAGAGCTATGATATGAAGGGAGAATCTGTATCCCAAGGGACACATGGCATAACCTTCAATGGCAACTTTGGACACCATACAGTCCTGCAGCTAAAGACAGCGGGGCTGCAGACAGGGCTGGTTTCTGCAAAATTAAGATGCCCACATACAGCCACTGTTTTCAGATTTACCAGTGTCTGCCTACTTTTCCCTTTGCACACTTAGCTTTCACAGGAGACAAGCTCTTTTCTGTTCACCCCACCATTCCCATCCTGTCTACACGTTATTGTCAGACTCAAGTTTCCTTTGGTTTTCTGACACCCCTGTGGGTTGACAGTGCTGCAGCCTGCACTCTTGGCATTGGCCAAGCAGCTCCCTCCTTATCTTCAGGGAGTTTTCCTTCAAGTTCCTCACCTCTAGCTATTCTCCTGAGACTCCTAGAAGCATCTGCTCCGGTGTTCCTGAATTTGAAGGTGGGACTGGACCTCTCCAGGTGGTGAAAGGCATGGTGTGGTGTGTTCCACAATGAAGCAGAGCTCCAGTTTTAGCAGGGGACAAGAGGACATGACTCTGCCAACCTTCAATGGAAGCAAAACAGTTCCAAAATAGCTTGCAGGTGCAGAAGATTACAGGTAGCTAAGCCCAAGGCTAAATAGTAGCCATGCACCTAGCAAGGTGCAGAGGAAAGAAAACAAGAGCAGCGCTTAGGACTGCCCCAAAAAAGCCATCCATAGAAAGTTAGAAGCAAAAGCAAGCATGAAGGGAGGAACAGAGGTCAGCTGCAGCAATATCTGTGTCAGCAGCACACTGGAGAAGGTGCAGCCCAGATTGGCTGGCTGGAGTATCACATCACCTTCAGCACCATGCAGCCAAGGGGAGCAGAAACAGCCCCAAATCCAGGGACAACATGCAGCAAGCACAGGGCTTTCTTGCCTAGACACGGCCTGGCCAAGAGACCGTGGAAATGTTGCTGGACAATAACCAGAACACTCCATCACTGATCACAGATGGCCTGGGGGAAACCTGGAGAGCTGCAGGGACTGTGTTAGTCATTGGCAAGATGTGGCTTAAGGGAAAAATGCTGTTTACACACTTATCTGAAAATAACTGGCAAGTTAATTACACGTTGGGAAACACCAAGCTGAATGCTGCATGCTTCAACACAGCACTGCAGAACAAGAATACAGCTCAGGCTGTAAATACAAAAACATACAAAAATTTCTATGTATGTAGAGATACATACACTCTGATGTTTCTCAGCACTAAACAATGCCATGTTTCAGCTGATGCAGTGTATGTAGGCTGCAATTTTTTTTTTACAGACTGGAAACTCTAGCTTCAGTCAGCGCAGATTCCCTCCCGTGCTATTAAAAATAGTAGATGCAATTCATACATATATGGGGGAAAGAAAGGGAAGGGGGGCATCACAAAAACATTATGTATAGATTTACATAATCAGCCACAGAATGAGTGTGACTGCTCCATTAGTGATAACACTATTTTAATTACTATTTCTCTCTTCACTGAGTTGTGAAAGGGGTGATGCTTTTTTATGCCACTGGAAATATATGCAACGTCTTACTGTTTACTTTTTTTGTTTGCTCGAGGAAAAATCTTATTAAATAAATAAAATGAGCCATGGTCAAAATAATCTAACCAGTGAAATGCAGCCCAAGGTAGTGCTTTTCAAGCACATGAAAAGTAAACAGAAGTAAAAGCAATCTCTTCCATGGAGAGATGGAAACAATTTTATTTGGGGGAATGTTAAAACAACCATATACAGTTTGAACAAATACAACGTAACAGTTTGTTCCCCAGGTTTTCTAATTACAGTATTTACAGGTTTAATAAGGCACTGGTTCTCAAAAAAGAACACAAATTTGTTTCGTAGTCCTTACATTGTCAACCTTTTCTTTAATAGAAATAACTTTGTGCTAAAGAAAGGATAGCAGTTGCTAGATGGCATCTCTCTTTCTTTTTGGATGTTTTTTTTTCCTTCTTCTCCTACTCACCTATGTCATCTTTTCTATGCCAATGTGTCACTAAACTAAACTCCTTCAGTGATTTACATTTGAAAACTGGATTTCCAGACTTGAGGGCACTGAAGCCACAATTATCTCCACCACCAACTTCCATGCCCTAATCGACGCACACTGTGCAATGACCGAAATCTGGAAGTGACATTAAAAGGCCACATCTGGCAAAATAAATGTCACTGTACATGCTGAAACCATAATAATTATATGTCGAGTGCTGCATAAAGTCAACCATGCAGGTGTTAACTCGAATGTCACAGTGCTAGAACAAACAACTTCCAAGACTGCCTAAGGCTGCTCTCTGGCCTTAGGAATATGCCTTTACAATAGCATCAATTACAGTGGGTAGGAGATACGAGGGCAAAATTTAGCTTTTCAAGTCTTGGAAGAAAATGGGCAGGCACCAGTTACACAACTGCAGACCCTTTGCTTTCTCAAGAGGTATGTCTCCTCTCATATTTATGTATTTATTTATTTATNTACACTTTATGTAACCTATCAACCAGTATCTTGGATCCCTTTCTTTTGGACCGAAGAAAAGTAAGACTTGTTCAGAAAACCAACTACTGGCCCTTTCTCTCACAACACACTGATGGCAGGTGCCTCGTGACTGCCAGCTTGCAAAGCACCCTCCGAAACATTTCTGGGGAGAGTCATGACAATATTTTAAAAACTCCAAACCTGTTTTAGGACAACAGACTTAAAACACACCTAAACACAGCAGGGAAAAATAGGCCCGGAGGTGAGATTGACTGTGCCTGCCCCCCGACTGCTCCCAAAGTCACCGGTCCCACCCGCTTCATCGGAGCCAAGAAATCCCAGTTTCCCGGGGCTGCGCTGGTTCTTACGAAAGGGCATGAAGGCGAAAGGAGCGAGAGTAGAAGCCCCATAGTTCTATTTGCTAAGACAAAAAGGTGAAGAGAGGCTGGGCTGCTCTGCCTATTTTGGGCCACCAATCTTCAAGCCAAGGCAGCTGAGGAGCCAACTCTGCTCCCAGCCATGCAAGTGTGCTTTTTATTATGGACAGAGGAAACCAGCATTGTCCCTCTTGGGGCCCGGGTTTNATGTCTCCTCTCATATTTATGTATTTATTTATTTATTTTCCCTATATAGCACCGTTGCAGTGATTCATCATTTACGCCTTTTCATAAATAAATATTATGTTTTATTTAGTGCTTTATCATCCGTAATAGTTTACTCTTAATCCACATACTGGAGTTATTCCAGACTCCTAACTGAATATATATATATATATATATATTTATATATATATAAACACATAAACTCGAACATTTAACATATACACTTTATGTAACCTATCAACCAGTATCTTGGATCCCTTTCTTTTGGACCGAAGAAAAGTAAGACTTGTTCAGAAAACCAACTACTGGCCCTTTCTCTCACAACACACTGATGGCAGGTGCCTCGTGACTGCCAGCTTGCAAAGCACCTTCCGAAACATTTCTGGGGAGAGTCATGACAATATTTTAAAAACTCCAAACCTGTTTTAGGACAACAGACTTAAAACACACCTAAACACAGCAGGGAAAAATAGGCCCGGAGGTGAGATTGACTGTGCCTGCCCCCCGACTGCTCCCAAAGTCACCGGTCCCACCCGCTTCATCGGAGCCAAGAAATCCCAGTTTCCCGGGGCTGCGCTGGTTCTTACGAAAGGGCATGAAGGCGAAAGGAGCGAGAGTAGAAGCCCCATAGTTCTATTTGCTAAGACAAAAAGGTGAAGAGAGGCTGGGCTGCTCTGCCTATTTTGGGCCACCAATCTTCAAGCCAAGGCAGCTGAGGAGCCAACTCTGCTCCCAGCCATGCAAGTGTGCTTTTTATTATGGACAGAGGAAACCAGCATTGTCCCTCTTGGGGCCCGGGTTTAGTGAACTATTCACTCTCAGAGATTTTCTTTTTGTATTGCTTGGTTACTTTTGGTTACAGGCAGGGAAACTGCACTGCGGAAAAAAACACTCTAATTAACAAAATCCTCTGATTAAACTTTTTAACACCTATAATCACGGAGGTCTCGCTGGTTCTCTTGAGCCTGCACATTTTTCTCTGTTAGCTTGAAAGCATAAAATGGTAATTTTTCCAACTAGAAATACCTTCAGGGAGCTGCGAAGCTAAACCCCAATTATATATCTACCTACCACAAATAAATCAGTTTTGTCCAAAAAGGAAAAAAAGAAGCATTACAGAAATGCTGAGGCTTAATCCAGCATGGCAATTATTTCAGTTACGAAATAGGATTAGCATAATCAAAGCACATTTGCAAGGACTTATTTCAAAACTAAACTGAATGCTAAGTGAAACAGGACATAGGCAGGAAAAAAAAAAAAAAAAAAAAAAAAAAAAAAAAAAAAAAAAAAAAAAAAAAAAAAAAAAAAAAAAAAAAAAAAAAAAAAGAAAGAAAAGAAAAGAAAAGAAAAGAAAAGAAAAGAAAAGAAAAGAAAAGAAAAGAAAAGAAAAGAAAAGAAAAGAAAAGAAAAGAAAAGAAAAGAAAAGAAAAGAAAAGAAAAGAAAAGAAGGGTAAAGGAGGGTAAAATGGTAACTTCCACACAGCTCAGCTTTGATAACCTGATGAGAACAGAGACCTTTCCAAAGAAAATATTTCATGGGGAATATTCTCCCTTCTGTAGTTCTAACATGACCGCAACTGCTGCAGTACCAGGAAAGAGGAATGGGGAAAGACGGGAAGGAAGTTTCCCATTGCTCTTCTCCACTCAAAGTTTCTCTTGCTGGGAATCATGATGTTACAAAGCCCCACTGTGGCAGCAGAGCTTGTCACTACCACGCGGTGCCCAGCTCTCATCGCCCACCCAAGTCCCATGCTCCTTCCCTGTCAGCTTCCAACTGCAGCCATGAGGCACCAAGTCTCCTTAAAGAAAAATGACTGCCATCCACAAACTGGGAATTTTTGAGGTTTTTCACATTCTCTTAAGAAAGGGAACACAAATTATTATTTTTTTTTCCCAACTGTGGTTGTAAGTGGATATCTCACTTTTACGCAGATGAGAGAGCAAGTTAATTTTTTTTTCACAGTGGTTGTGTATGTAGGTCACAGCAGTTTCCAATTCACCAGCGGATCCATATGCGTACTTCATTTCCACTCACACACAAAAACCTTTATTTTGCAATGTGGGGAAAGAAAGAAAAAAAAATAAAGCCGAGAAAAGGGGCACTTGCTTATCAACCTGGTACCATACCCATCATAGTTCCTGGAAACATGAAGAGCTCCTTCAAACAAATCACAACAAACCATATTCGTATGGCTCCTGATTATCTTAAATGAAGTGCAACCTCCCCTGGGACAGGCCACCAGCAGGAACCCGGTCACCTGTGCTAAGGATGGCAGGGATGTAATTGGGCTCCATCTCCATACCATAAGAACTGCTTGCACATGCAGAGCTATGGAAAGTAGTATCTGCAGGTAGGCAGCTTATAAAACAGTTTCCATTAGAGCTCCTCTGAGCTGCACAGACCCACTCTCCTTTTTTTTTTTTTTTAAATGCTGGAGTGCAATAGTCTCTTTATAAATGAAAAAGTCACCTTGCTTTAATTTTCAGCACAGTTTCCTCCGATTCTTTTTTAATGTAACAATATACATCTTATTTTACTTCTAACCAAAAGTTTTATTTTCATAAAATTTAAAGCAGTATCTTTTTAAACAATCAAAATAATAATAATTATAACAATAATAATAATAAAATAATAAGTGGCTTTCATGGAAAGCAACATGCATAATCTTAAACCAGTTACTAAAACTGTATTTCCCCGTGTAAACAAGGGCAGAATAGCCTCTTCCAATCTTGTACATCAAAATTCAACTGACTTTTGCAAAGGATAGTCTCCTCAAAAGGTGTCAAACAAACTTAGAGCTGCTCTTAAGCATTGCTGCGTTCAAGGTATTTATTAGTGAAGACTTTCAATACCTCTTCAGGACTTCTGCCTGCACGAGAAAGTCTGTTTCCATGGGCCTTCACCAGAGGTGCCTCTGGCTGTGTCAGAGTTTAATGTCCTGTGACTCTGACATTTTGGCAAGCGTTTTCTTGACTCGCAGGGCTGTGAGCCGGGAGGCGGGGTTGTGAGCCCAGCACTCCATCATCAGCTTCCCCATCTGTCGTAGGCACTGCAGAGAGAAACAGGAGAGAAAGTCTCACCTGGGTCAGTGGAAGAGGAGACTGCAGTAGGTGGCAATGCCAAAAAGCTAAAGGGAAAAGGTCCTTTATAAGGGCAGCCAAAAAAAAAAAAAAAAAAGACAACACACTGGCTGGTAGCGCTTTTCAAGAGCTTTTGTTTTCTGTATATTAAAGAGAGTTTACCAAACACGGCAATTACTCTTATAATTTATGACAAATAATAGTCTAGATGTGGCTGTATGCTCCACAAAAGCACTTATTTCCCCTTCCCCAACCCCATGCAGCCTGACCCACATATGTGTGGCGCTGTACAGCAAGCCCTTTCCACAAATTCAGTGGAATCCATTTTCCTCAGCCAACAATCAGCTTGTTCCCTGCAAGTACCCAGCTCTACTCTACCCTCTCCTGCTCTATCACCAGCTTGCTTCCAAAACGAAGCCAGACCCTCCTCCAGCTCCCAGCAACAACTCTCTTGCTGTCAGCATTTCCACGTTGCCTGTGCCATCCTGGAAAAGGAGCATACATCCCTGCTCTGCACCTTCTTCCAAACAAAAAGCATCACGTAAGCCACCACAGCCAGGTGATGACCCCATCAGCCTATGGATTTATGCTGCCCAGAGGTTTGCTTGCTACAATAAGAAAAGTTTTCCACCTCATCCAAACTGCTCTCCATTTTCCTGAGGCTCCTGGCCCAGAAGCAGTACAGACGCTGAAAGGCACTAATCATAAACATCACCAGCAGTCCCCAGACCAACCTAACATATTTCTGATAAATGCAGATTTTTTACAAAGGCATTTTGGCGAGGGAGAGGATGAGGCAAATGAGTCTTGGTTAGATCCTCCCACACTGGCTGTTGCACAAGTCCTCGAGCCTCCCAGGGAAGTTGCTTTATTTATCCCTTGCATTCTCAAATTGCCTACATGTCACGCCACCTAAATCTTCCATCTACCTGCAGAATATTCAGCTACACACTGCTATTCCCAAACGGCAGCTGTCTTCTGCGACTGTAGAAAACTTTACAGCATTAAGCTGTACCAATTAACATGATTAATGACCCTTCCTCCACAGCACCTCGAGAGCAGTCGGCAGGTTTGCCTGCGGTACCTCAACTGTTTGTCTCTGATCCCACAAGCACAACTTTGCTTCATTACAGATTCTCAGCAGGGAGAGTTCAGATTGTCCCACCTCCTTGTTTTATTCTGAAAAGCATTTTGCTGATCCTACATCTCCTCTGAAAGGCCAACTCTGTAGCCCACTCTGCTAGAAGGCGAAGAGGTACACAGGCACTGCTTTCTCTAAGATGTAAAGGGGTGAACAGCTGGTGCTCCTCAGTGCAGCTGATCAATACTACTGTATATGGATACCCTAAGTGAGAACCTTAAAATCTTGTGCTCACATTAGCACAAAACCACGGTAAAATCATATTTCCAAGCCCGCACACCTGAGAACACAGAAAAACTGAAAGCTCATTTCACTTCCAAGAGACAAGAGGTAATTCCTTCTCTAAAAAAAAAGGAAAAAGGTTGGAATTACAGCCCACGCTACGTGCCAAGTGCGCTACCACTGCACTATACGCTACAAAACAATTTCTCTTTCGAAATTTTTGGTTAGCCACTGATGTAATTAATGTCAGGACCAGAAAGCAAAATGAGTGCAAGAAGGAGGCTAAGAAGGTCTGAGCACAGCCTATTGCTGTGGGATAAGGGCACATGAGAAATCTGCTTGCAAATACCGTAGACTACGGGCTCTGAATACATTCGGTAGGGATATTTGAGAAGGTTGCCCTCCTTCCCAAGCCCTGTTACACCGTGACTGATGCCAGTGCCAGTGGTAAAGCTCCTCCTCCCTCAAAATGATGCAGAATTGGGTCAGCCTCGCTCTGATTAGAAACTCACTCGCTCTGATTAAAAACACGGGCTGCATTTTAAGAGGGACAATACCTCATCACTGCTCCATCTGTTGGGAAACGAAGGGCGTAGCCTCTTGATGCACACAATCTCCCGCATGTCCTCATATGAGGGGTCACTGGGCACAAGGTCGTGGTATGGAAGTTGGTATTCCTCAACTATTCCTGAAAGAAGCAATAAATTGCCCATTATTTGCAGAAGACACCTTCCACTAACTTCTTCCTCTCTTATTTTATAATAGATGGACCCTACTGTTTAACAATTAGATGTACTTCTTAAAATGACTCCCCTGCCCTAGAAGTTTATTCCACACTCAAGTCCCAATGTAACCATTGCCAATTAAGACTGGCCAGGTATCTTAATCCAAAACCATAGATACTTGCCAAGTGAGACAGTTTCTCCCACTGCTGTCCAGTAATCTTCAGTAAAGGGGTCACAGAAAGGGCTACGCACAGGGCACCACATAGGACCCGCATCAGAGCAGTTTGGCAGAGAATTAACCTTGAATTAAGCCTCCTCCTTATCAGTGGATCTGGTATATATTCAAGGGCATTTCTGCACCTTGTCAGAACACGGCAAGCTACTATTCTTTGTGCACAGCAATGATGACAACAACATGACACATTTTACGTCACATCATTGCAGTACATTTTAGCCAGTTTTTAAACACAGGGATCATGTTGCTCATCAGCAAAATTCAGCTTCTCTAGGCCAAGCATGGAGTGAGCATTCAGCACAATACTGCCCACTTCAAAGCCCCATAAAGTCTGCTGAAGGTAGCACAGACCCAAGAGAGCCATGCTCTACTCTTGCTTGCCACCAATCCGGCACATAACTGCTGCCAAGTCATTTCTCTGCATTTAACTTTCCTCGGTGGCAAAACAGGTAATAACACCCAACTGAGCTCTACATTTAGAAAGCTCACATGTATGCATTCAAGGACGGATCTGCACCTCGAGTCTGCAGCTGGCTCATTGCTTTATCTTTGCTGTCCTCAAGCTTGAATGCCTGATACCAGAAGGAAACGAGGCACATCACTGGTATGACAATGATGTAATAAGAGCCAGTTCCCTCTGGGTTTTTTCTACCCGTCTTGTAGAGTATTTACTTTAAATAGTGGCACAGCATACCCCCAAATAATTTGTCCTCCTGCTTCTATTTAACTCTAGCAAAACAAAGAAATCACTATTATTTTTTTTTCTGCTAAAATAGCTGAATATCTGCAGACAAAAATGTGTTGCTACTGGAAAAGGCCCCCAGATGAGTTCCTTGTTCCTTCTTCGGTGCAGGCATCCTCTGCCTACAATCCATTAAAATACAGTCTAAATCTTTGCTGCTAAAATAGCATTAACTGATGCTTTAAAATAGGCTCCAACAAGAGAATGGATATTAAGAGAGTTACCTGTATGGTTTATTCACATTTGTTCATGACAGAAAAAATAATTACCCAGGGAAAAGGATGCAATGGAAGATTTGGGTTATAAATTGGGTTCACCAACACAATTAAAAGCGATCTCCCAGCTCTTTACCTCCTGAAACACATCTCCTTGCTACCTCCCAAAGGATGAGTCCAAAACTGTACATATCAGCCATGATGTATGACTGAAAGTGATTTCTATTCAAGCTTTCATCCAGGACCTCAGGAGGCATATAGCGTTTTGTTCCTACACGGGTATTTGGAGGTATGTCTACCTCATTTGTATCACTAAAAAAGAAGAGGGGAGGGGGAAGACATCAAATATGCAATAAAACGGCTTGAAAAGAAAGCAATTTAGATGGGAGAAGTAGTAAATTCACACCACATCCATTCTCAAACAAGGTCAAAAGTAATGCATAATCTTAATGGAACAATTCTTACAAGGAAAGCCTCTTAGTGGGAAGGCAACCCTCCTTAGAAGGCTGACCCGCCTGAGGCTATGCTAAGCATTCAAATGCAGAACCTCAACGGAGATAAGACTCAACAGGGATGCTGTAACATTTGTGAGATTTCATTAGCATTAGCCTAAGCTCTAATGCTGATGATAACAATCAAATCTTCATTAAATGCTGTTTTCTTAACACACTCCATCACCTAATGCTTTAGTCTTAGCAATTAATGGAGGACACTAAATAGCTGGGGCAGTATCTCTTAGCTCTAGTAAATCACATCTGCAAGGAAGACAAGTCTATTTTTTTGCGCTTGCATTATAGTTTGATCTCTCCCAACCTTTACACATCAAGCTGTGTAAACACACAGACTTAAATGTGTAAAAAAAACCTAATCAAATGTGTCACGCCACACACACTGACCAGAAGAGGCAATGTGTGTCTAACAGGAAGCAAACTCCCATCACTTACGTGCCTGGATTTTTTTTTTTTTATTATAAACTCAAATTCAGCAGTATCAGTTTAAATGTTTTTAAAAAGTTTAATATACGGGGTATACTGCGGTTTGCTTAGAAAACTTTCCCCATTTTTTCCCATGCTTTCCCCATTTTCAAAAGATAAATGTTTTAAATGTGATGGACACAACAAAATATCATAGAATATTTATACAACTTCTGCTATTTTCTTCACATACAGCAATTTTCTTTACCTGCAGTTAGGAAAATGACCAAAAAAAAAAGCTGAGCCTGAGGTACAGTCATTAAATCATACATACACTAGTGGCATTTTTGTATAGCTCCAAGAATGTAGCATAAATCTAGTGACCTGACCTGTTCTTGCAATACTTCGAATAAAATGAGAAATGCAGAGAACTTTACTAAACTGATAAGCTTTAGCAGAACATCCCCCTTTCAACTACTTTTTTTTCTGTTCCTAGTCATTGCCTGAGAAATGCTGTCTAAGGAAAGATTCAGTATGAAAACAAGCCAAGTATGTAATGTAAATTCCATTTGGACTGTGACAAATATATATTACACCTTCTTTTACAGCAACACTTGGTAGTTCCTAGTTCTTCTTGGTTCATACCTAAGCAGTGTGCTGCTCTGTACTTGCCAGACAAGGCATACCTGCACAGGGTGAATTTCTTCCCTGAAACTTTCACAGCAAATAGTGTATTTCCAAGTTGTCATTTCTCAGGCCCCTGTTCCTCAAAGTAAAAATTCTCTTTTCTCATCTCTTAAAGAAAGGCCAGGTCCATAAAGGAAAAGCCCCACAAAGAAACCTGGTAAGTGAATGGTGAGAAGAGCACATAAAAACTGCCTTTCCTTACACTCTGAATCATTTCAGTTCAAGATCTGTACAGAATTCTTAAATTTTTTCTTGATACTTCAGGGAGCCCATGGTTTCAAAGCTGACCTCTGAAACTGAAACCTTCGGTCTGTGGCCACACTTCTGTGTGCAGAAAAATCAGAGACT
The DNA here is from genome assembly GCA_013400375.1 of Thinocorus orbignyianus. NCBI lineage: Eukaryota > Metazoa > Chordata > Aves > Ciconiiformes > Thinocoridae > Thinocorus > Thinocorus orbignyianus. The sequence goes on from VXBW01005253.1 coordinate 12,249, forward strand.
TTGTACCACTTGTCACCACCACCAGGACCAGCGCTGAGAGCTCAAGCTCCTTTTGAAGAGAGCTGTCAGACAGTGATGACTCCTTTACGAATCCCAGGAGTGAGTAAATCCTACTTGCCTGCTCTTTCTAAGCTGTTTAAACACACAACCACTTTTTTAAAATCAAATTTAAAAGCCATTTCAAAAATCAAATCTGTACTTTGGCAATTTGATTTGTAGGAAATGAAACAAAAGGCAGCCAAATGGGGTACTTTTCAATAAATCCCAACCAGTAACTTGTGCAAATGATTAGTATTATTCTATATAAATTGTGAGTGAAATATCTTGGGATTGGATAAGCTGAAAGCTTCAGTGACAAGTTTTCTGACTTAACTTCAACCTGTCAGTGCTATGGCCTTTTAGCATGTGGTAGCAATACTCAGGTTGCTACTGAGGGTGGAGTGATAAAAACTGAACCTTTATGTAAATGCAACTGCTGTGCTCAATAATTAAAAAGTGAGTATTTATACACCTGCATTATGTGCTTATGCAACATCCTCACCTACACAAGTAGCTCCACTTCACCTAGTGATAAGCATAGCCTGAAAGGTGTGCACATACACTGCAGGTTCTTACACATCACCTAATTAACAACTGAATCAGTGTTCACATCTAATTTACCAACTTGCCCTCATGCTCCTCCCTTTTACTCACCTGATAAATTTAACAGCCAAGCCCAAATCTGCTATACAGCAGGTGCCATTCTTTTTCACCAAGATATTCTTACTTTTTAGGTCACGGTGGGCAATAGCGGGTTTGCCCTGAGTACTGAAGATCTCCGTGTGCAGGTGGCACAAGCCACTAACAGAGGAGTAAGCCAGCTTTAGCATGGCTTTTGTGTCCAAGGTAGTAGATTTTAGGTAATCGTAAAGTGAGCCGTTCTCATGATAGTCAGTGATGAGATACAGCTGGGTCCAAGATCCTGTACCTTTAATGTCTGCAGCGATGAATCCTGCAAAAAAAAAGATTTTCAAATTAATACTTCCCAAGGCTTTTTTTTTTTTTTGACTGCTCAGAACTCTGGACTGTCAGCCACTGCAATAGTTTTATTTTAATAACGTATTTCATTTCTTTCTTCTTACTTTCATGCAACTATGCTTCAATTCTAGCCTTTAACATATTTTCAGAAAGCTCAGATACAGAAATACAGGTGACAGAAACTGACATCTAGTCTGTGAAGTAACAGCCTCCAAAACCCATTATTTTTTAACTTTTATCTATGTTTCAGTAATCCTTGAAACATCTCTCTTTTGAAAAGCGCTGGGTGGCCAATTGCAGAGCACAGCAGGTAACAAAGCACATAGGAAAGGGCACCAGGCAACAGCAAATGAAAAATTATTAAGCTTAAGAAACCTGTACACTCTCAAATAACTCTCTTTAATTTCACTCACCGAGAATATTTTCATGCCTCATCAGGACAGTCTGGTAGATTTCTGTTTCTCTGAACCAGCTGGCCTCCTCCGTGGTAAAAAACACTTTGACGGCTACCTTTTCACCACGCCATTTTCCCATCCAGACTTCTCCATAGCGACCTTTTCCAATCTGCTTTACCATCTGAATCTGTTTTGCAATGGTCCTTTGAACCTGTGAAAAGGAGAGACGAGCAATTAGGATTTGCTCAGCAGAAACCAGCCAAATTCACCTCCCTCCTTCTGTGACTCCTTTGCAGCAAGCCCAGTGAACACAGGAACACGCAGCCATTGCGACATGGACGTCAGCAAAGCTCTACAACACAGACGCTCCCCACTTCCCCCAGGATGAAGCACTAGTGGAGCCATTCCTGGCACTGTGAAGAAGCCTTTCCATACATTCCCAAAAGGCACCATGGCCTCTCTAGAAAGTAAATCAGTCCATACGAAGGAAATGGTCAGCTACTAACCTTGAAATTTTTACTTTCCTGTGGGAAGTTGCTATTTAGTGGAATTTTTTTTGTTATTTTTGAAAAAGCTTTGGCAGAAAACACTCCCGGCCACTCCAACCCAAACCAAATTCCAAACTCGTAGGTAACACATTTTTAATTAAAACAAGGAGTCTTAACACCATTGAGACTTAAGGTTAGAGTTCAGAACGAAAAACATTTTAATGCTCCAAAACTAGCAAAAAAGAGTGAGAGCAGCTTCCTACCACCTTCCTTGAAAATCCCACGCCTAATAATTTCAAAATATAAATTTGGTGCTAAGAGCCTCAACCAATACTTACACAGTTAGAACCCAAGTGCCTACATTAATTTTAACAAACATCATCATTACATAGTAAGAAAAAAATCTCTTCCAAAGATATGGAAGCACAGATTTGAATTCGCCCTTCCTAGTGTTTGTATCAGCTTTGTCAGTGGCTGTACTGGGAACTGATGCCAAAGGCAAATCTCTTGTGCAGCTGTAGCAGGAGATTGATGTACATGGTGGCATTGCAGAGATGTCCTTCATGAGGATGCCAGACCCCACGAAGCAGATGGACCGATTCTACATTTAACAAGCTTTTACAACTACAAAATACCTTGGAAAAATGGAGACTTAACGTATTCTTGTAGGACTGGAGCAAGTATGCAGATCACATATTTCTAAAAGTTCACAAAATAAAACTCAAGTAGATGTTGCAATGCAACCCACTGGTGGTGTTGGTTGGCATAATTGTACTTCGTATTACCAGTCCAATCCACAGCTAATGATTTTTGGATTGGTAGGATTTTACAAGATTTTGAAAGACAATAAATTTATGGCCTCCCATAAGAGGAGGTTTTAACCTGGTCCAAGCAATTGGCAAGATCTGGATGAGCACAGATTCAAGGTCTCTCCGTTTTGCCACCATCCATATACAAATTTCAAGCAGTTTACTGCAGCAAGTGTGCACTGTCTGAAGCCCTATGAAATCATACACATTTCACATAACCCCAAGTATTTTTGCAATCTTGGCTGACAGAAATTATCAAAACTAGAGTTTAAAATAATTTGCTTCTTTTGCTGCTCCCGGGAGGCCCAGTGGAAAATACCAGTTTGATAATAGAGAGCAGGACTGCCACAACCCCACTGCAGCATGAATGTATGTCCAAAGAAGAATTCAATACCTATTAGGTAAGGTCTATCATAATTCCTTTTCTAAATAAATTACTGGTTTTCATGTTAGACAATTTAAAGAAGAAAAATATACAGCTTTATGCAAACCTATTTCAAAATTCCCAGCTTTCTTCTTTGTCATCTAAGCAGAATCCCAGTTTTTCAGCCCTGAAACGCATTATTAGACATCCAAGATGGTGGCTTCAGTGCCATTATTTTTGATTAACATCAGCAAAAGTCAAGAACAGAGATTAGCCTTAATTTTTAAAATTGATTTATTCTCTTTTATACTCTCATATAGCGATTGAACAATAGTTATATTACATTGGAATTTTGCTGTAACATTTTGTAATGTCATTCTAGCATTGTTGCTTTCTATTTTGTCCATTTTAAAAATGCATCCTGAACAATAATGCAGTTATATCAAATAACTTAATTTGTGTAAATATATGTAATGGCATCATAAAGTACATGGAATTACAATACTTAATGATGAAAAGTTCCTTATTAAATTACAATAAGAAAATGAAAAACACATTTCTGTTATGGGTTTTCAGGCGGCAGAATACTATGTGAAGGGCCTTAACCTGGTTTCCTCTTGCTAGAACTGGTCAATTTCCTATGAACAATTTATTATATTTTAAGGAATTCAGCCCTTTCTTGAATCATAAAATGATTACAATTTCTAAAACAAATTGGTTAATCAAAACTGCTGCATGAACTGATTTCATAAGCATGTTGAGTGATGTGTTCATGTGAATTATTTACACTGAGTGGGATTTGTTTTTTTTAAATTATTTTCAAAACTGCACATTTTGCTGCTTGAGCTTTATGAGCAGTCAGGTAAGGTTACATGGCCCTTTGTTTCCTATCCCTGACTGGAATAAATCCAATTACCAACTATTTCTACTTTCTGCATTCTATGTTTTGATGTTCAGCTAAATCTGTTCAGCTACAGCAGATCAAAATTCAGACAATCAACCTTTTGTAACATCAATATTTCAAACAGAGGACTTCATATCGCTTATGGCTGGGATGCAGTCCCTTGAAAAGCAAAATTCATAAGAAGAAGAATTAGGAAAAAAATACATGAAAAGGTAGAGACCAAGCTGTAATTCAGAAACCTCTTCATACAGACAACTGAAATAGATGTCGCCAGCATCTAATCTCCTTCCCTGATTCCGCATGTGGATTCATGGTGGCAACAGCTTTGCCTACACTTCTTGCTCTGTCAAGGCCAATGGGGTTCTCCTTGCTTGCACAGGTTTGATTGTGCACCCCACTTTAGTGGCTCAAAGCCTTTACAGCTCACCGTATTTTTTTCTTGGTTTAAAATTTGATTGGCAGCATTTGACCTGCAGCAAAGTTTTCTGTCAGAGGTACGAACAGGTCAGGGGAAAGAGCGCTTGCTGAATGTCAAAGTATCTATAAAATTTTGGTTAATGCTTGGGTTTTGCATAGTATTTGTACCCATTAGAATAAATGTTCTGCACAGAAGGAAAACATTACTGTTTAGCATAAAGTGACATTTTGTAATAATTTTGTGGCTTACTTCCCTGAAATAATAACTTTGGATGTTTCGGCTTTTGCATAAGTAATAATACAGTTAAAAACTAAAGTCTTCCACAGTAAAGTCAAGAGCATTATTGCCAGGCACTTTCTGTACACTTGTTTTAAACATGGGTCCAGAGGTATTAATCTGTGCATTTCCAGTGAGCCTGTAGCAGTTGTAGCTGTTTGGGAAACGCAGTAAACATCTATTACCAAGAGCAAGATACATTATAGCTCTCTTTTTTTTTCTCTTCCACAGAAATTCACTACTTAGAGGGAAAGGCTGGGAAAAAAAATGGCAGAGAGAGAGGAGGACTGGCAGAAGACAGGAAAGTTTAGGTTTCATGGAGCAATTGCACCATTCTGATTGCTACTGATGAATGATCCAGTTGGGATGCCATCTCAACCATTACAGCAGTTACTTAGCAGAAGTCGGTTTTTCTGTCCACCACAAGAGTAGACCTGGGAACACCAGTAAGACTGTAGATCCCATCTCATTGGGACACCGGAAGGCATAAAGCACAACCAGTCACAACCAGTATTGCTCCAGCTTTTTGTCTCAAGGGCATCCTGGGATGAAGTACTGAGCCAGAAAGAGGAGACTCTGGGGAGACCTTAGAGCGGTCTTCCAGTACCTAAAGAGAGTCTACAGAAAAGATGGAGAGGGACTCTTTATCAGGGAGTGGAGCATTAAGACAAGGGTTGACAGTTTTAAACTGAAAGAGGGGAGATTTAGATTAACTATTAGGAAGAAATTCTTTATTGTGAGGGTGGTGAGACACTGGAAGAGTCCAGAGAAGTTGTGGATGCCCCATCTCTGGAAGTGTTCAAGGCCAGGTTGGACGGGAATTTGAGCAACCTGGTCTAGCAGGAGGTGTCCTTGCCCATGGCTGGGGGGTTGGAACTTGATGACTTTTAAGGTCCCTTTCAACCCAAATCATTCTATGACTCTATGCGCTGCTATGAAATGCCCCAGGGCACCTGCAACTCACATGGGCTGCTGCAAACACATTCATGAAGCTCCTTGTGTTTGCTCTAAGTATTATTTCTGCCACAGACCAAGACCTTGATGTGGCAGGTATTACGAAAAAAAAAAAAAAAAAAAAAAACTCCTCACAATTAAACCAATTGGAAGTGATACTTAGGAACGGTCTTAAATTGTAAACATCATCCTTCTCTTTGACAAATACAACAGTGCCAGAGCTATCTTAAAGCCTAGACCTAAATGATGGAGTTTCTCTCAACAACAACAAAAAAAAGACTATGGGTTTTCCATGCTCAGCACCAGTCACAGCACCCACTTGGCAGCTTGGCTTTTTTCTCCTCAATGGGCTATGCCAATTGTCAGAAAATTGGATTTTTTTACAAAACGTCAGCACTTTATTTAAATGGGACTCTAAGCCCTTACTCCTGCCAGAACAAATTGAGTTTAGTCAGATTTTGCCAACCATTCAGCTTATTGCTTCATTTTAAGGAATTATAACACTTCCCATTTTATTTCCTCTTTAGGGTGTAGAAGAAAGACATGTGGGCAAACCCCAGATAGATAGTACATAGTACTTGGAAACTGGACAATATCTACAGTAATAGGATCACTACAAACTAATAGGTTTGGGAGACAGGACGGACTTGTCATCTCTGAAAAATGAAAATGAAATCTAATTCACTTTCTCGAAGGCAGTATTTTAAATAAGTGACCTGGCTTTTTCTCTTTTTTTTTTTTTTTAACCCCCAGATAGAAAACCCCCTGGTGAACAGAACTGTTTTGCCACAGAACGTAAAACTTCTGCTTTTTCAGCAGGAGAGCTCAGGGGGTTCAGTCATCCTGGAGTCAGGTCAGAAATAATCACAAACTCCACTCCTGTGCCTTTAACTTTTGAGATTGCCACACTACAAGGAAAGATAACTTGCTCTTGACTTCAGAATGAGAAGTGAAGTCTACACATAAAAAGGTTCCAGTTTTGATGAATTACAGTACCCTTTAAATAAAGACAATGTGTCAATATTTGAAATGCAATTGTGTGTTGCACATAAAAAGCAAGATAATAAGATCAGCAAGCCAGATGCTGTCCTGTACATTGGCATAAATCGTGATGAATTTCTGTGAGCTCTATTAGCCTGTACTTACCCCATGGTATCTAAAATAAGAAATGAGGTGAAGCAAACAAAACTCTAAGCTTTCTTGGCTTAGTCTACATGAAAAAATGTCTTCGCTTCTAAAGCGGCTGTTCTCTAGCTTAAATCCTTGTCATCTCTTGGAGAGAAAAAACCCTAAAACAACAACTAAGGACACACAAATATAATTACTTGTGCCTCGTTTTGTCTCCTCTATACTCATTTTTGCCTTTTAAACTTGCATTAAAATAATATTGTTTCCTTACCAGGAGAGGGAGCCCGGAGCCGCTCCCTGAGCTCTGGGACTGCTCGATCAAATCCTTCAGGGACTCTCCAGGGGGAATGTAGGTCTCATCCTGCTCCAGCCCAATGCTGTAGCGGGGCCTTGTCTCTTGGCGTTTGTATCTGCCATTTTACAAGAAAGTGAAATTAGCTTTGAATACAATGAAGAAGTGTACAATGAATAATGCACATCATCCTTCACATTCGCTTCATTTATAGACTCACAACTTCCTCTGCTTCCCTGAGGAATATGCTAGACTCCCTGCCCAAAATTTTCTATTTTATTTTTAGCAAACATTTTCAGTATCAAAACTCTAAGTATAAAACTCAAAGACTGTGCAATGTGGTGTAAGTTTGCAAAGCAACTGAATGTTTTTCTTTCAGAAACTTAAATATGTTTAAAACACAGATCGAGTAAATACTGTTTTATTTTACTGACTGCAGTGGATCCTTTAGGAGCCAGAGGAGGTAAGGTCATGGAATCTGAGACTACTTAAAAAATACGACAAATTATTTAAGCATAACGTATGTAGATTATGGCAACATTCTAGACATATTTACTTACATTCCTGTATCCCTCTCTTTTTTATTTTTTTTTTTTATAAACAGTTCTGCACCATATAAATACATTTAGAAGCTTCAGATTTATTTACCCTACATAAAATTTGTTCCGCGGCTTTCTTAGACTCAATAAAGCATAATCTGTGCTTCTACCTGAATAACTTTTTCAGATGTTAGGCATAAAATACACCACACAGGTATACCTGTGACTAGCACGAATAAAATACACATTTTTCTTCATCATAAAATAATAGTTTCTCATTTCTGTTCCTTAAAGTCCACTTCAATATTTTCAAATTCCTAAGTCTACAAAAAGATAAACATTGGGAGGAATATTAACAAGCTCGTATAGTACTCCTTGTTTACCTGAAATAGCAGAATATGATGATAAGCACCAGAAGTATACTGCAAACAGTCACTGAGATCAGCAGGGCCTTATGGTGAATGTTCCCTTCAGCAAAGTCTAGGATTAAAAACAAAGTGGAAAATTTGGGAAGGGAGGTGGTACAAAGTGAGTATCAAAAGACACACATACCTTAAAAAGTGCAGAGACCACAAGATCTTCTTTTCTACTGAAGTCCTGTGCAAGATACCCCTGGATTCCCCAGGTATTTTGTGCTCTTCTTCTTTGACCCTCACTGAACAGGGCAGAACTGGCACCTCCAAATGCCTATTTGATTTTTCAGCCCTCACTCATGCAAAACATTGTCTTGATTTGCAATTCCCTTTTTGGCTCTAATGAAAAATCAATTAAGACCCATAGTTCTATGTCTTAACCTAAGTGATCAGCCAAAACATGGAAAAATTACTGCCTCTATCTTAAATGACTCTTATTAAGTAGCATCAAATCGAGCAGTTAATATAAAAAGATGAATTGCATTTATCCTAGGAGGGAAGACACAGCAGACGAACTGGTCCCCAAGAAGGCAAGCCACAAGAGACCTTGAAAGTAAACTTCCATCACTGCAGAATAATCCCCCTCTTGGATCCCTTCTTTAAACATTGGGATGGGAATTTCCTCCTCCATTCGCTCTGTAGCAGCCTGTGTGCCAAGAAGTCATTCCTATACTGGTGGGCAAAACTATTCTTCCAGCAGCTATTCTACAAAACACTTTGAAAATGAGATGTGTGAAATAACTTGTAGAAAATGCTGTCATGTGAAAACTATTAAAACATTTCAATCTTTGCATAGTACACAGGAGAGTCATACTCTCCTTTAAAGTATACCATTAATCTCAAAATTTGTATTCTAAACTCCGGCAAGCGACTCTGACTTTCATGCCTGCTCCTCTGCTGAAAAACAAAGAAACCTAGCACTATTCTTAAACCTCCCCTGCCCCACAAACTCTCAAAATTATGGTACTTTAGCCTATAGATACACACACTGTCCTCCCCAAATTGCTATTTGGTATAATGCAAATGAGAACTGTGTTTTCTGAAGCTCTTCCAGCCTGACTCTCTTGCATCTTTCACACTAATGCCCAACGCATCGTAAAATGCAAGAAATCTATCCTTATCGACTCATCCTGGAACGGTGCTATCTTGTTTCAGATTTACAAGGGTAATGAGACAAGGAGATTCCTAAGGGACTCTTGGTTTTCTGTCAGGCTCTTTTATTTTAGAATAAGAAGATCCAGTTTCTCCTTCTGTTTTTGCCCCCAAACTATTTCTTTCTTTCCCCTTTCCACTACAAACAGAGATTACCTACCGACGCACCTTTTGATCACACTGGTCATGTTTTAACCTGCCATTACCTGCTCCGGGAGCATTAACAATGTAAACATTCAAGACACGGCCGATGCCTTTGAAAGGGGACACTGACACGATGTCTATCAGGAAAACACTGGAGCCCATCATTCTCCCTGCTGCAGGAGATTTCTACCTGGCCTGTCACTCTGAGCAGGCTGCGAGCTGCAACCCAGGAGCCCACCAGGGAACGCAGACATCTCTGGTGAAGGCAACGGCTGCTCGGCAGGGCTAAGGGCTCTAGTTTGTGCTTTGTAAGCAGCCTGGGTCGGCCAGCAGTCCCTTCTAAAATGTGTGGTTTGTAACAGTTTAAGATGTTGCAGCCCATCAGCTGAGGAGAGAATAAACAGCACACAGTTTGGATAGAGGGATTTCATACTTGGGAGCAATCTGGGTGTCTGTCCACAGCAAAGGTTTGTCCACAGATTAAGCCACGATGGAAGCCAGGCTTTTGTGCTTAGCAGTGGCGAAGGTCGATGTCAGACGCAGGGGGAGCAAGTCAGATCTTGCTCACACTTGTGTATGCTAGATATTAAAGCCCTGGAAGTCTGTACATTTACAAGGACACAAAGTGTTGCACTACCAGAACTCATAAAGCACCCAGACTGTCCATGCTGCCTGTGCGTGTCCAAGTATGTGCATCTGGGAGAGGGATGACACTGAAATCTTGAGTTAAATTACAATCATTTTTAGGGTTTAAATGATTCCAGCCCTGTACTCAATGTTTCTAATGGGCTTTCCTCATTCAGAGAAGTAACTAAATGCAGTTTGATTTTCCCAGAGGCCAGCAGGCATTTTTAGAAGTGCTGTGAAACAAACTTCAGACTCCAACACCATAAATTTTTTTGGTACCTGAATGCAATTATGTGGAGTAAGTGCAAGGAGAGTGTGCAAGACATAAAGGACCGTGTCTTCATGCTGGATGAGGCCAATTTGGACTGTTATAAGCAGTGATGCTTATGCTCTTGCAGTAGGTGATGGCTCCCACGCTGATAGTCAGCTCACATAGCTTAATAGTGGCTCACTACACACAGAGCATGGGCATGCAACTGTCTCTCTCAGGAGAAGAGAATAACTTCCATATGCCTTTATATGTATTTGGCTACACATGAGAGGCAATACTGATGATAAGTGAGCTATTGTCTCACCTTTCAAACAGCTCCTGCGTTGTCAAAGCATTTTGGCAGAATTTCATTTGCTCGCTCACTTGAGGACTTCATAAACCCACTGGCATGAGGACAACACAAGACTGAAAGCATTACCCCATTCTCACACTAGCAATGTCTGTTTGTTCTGCTAAACTGAGCCAGGCTGATCCTGCTGGAGACCAACTCCTCTCTCCTCCAAGAGCCAGTGCTGTTCCCCAAAAACCAGCAGGACAAACCTCCCTTTCCCTGTAGCATTTTCAGCACCTCCTTGTCCAGGTGGAGGGATGGGGCAGCTCAGCCCTGAGTCTGCTTAATCATTGCCTTATGGGCTCGGTGGTGGAGATTGCGATGGGTACTGGCTGGTGTCAGTTTGCGTGATGGAAATACTGTGTCCTTTAAGAAGTCCAGTGCTTTGCTTTTTAGTATTATGTTACTTGGCAACTGCAACATGCCAAGCAGCAGGGCTATGAGAATAAGCAGTAGCTTCCACGGAGGCAGCAGTGAGTGATCACTGGGAGCACGGTGCGGGGAGCACAGAACAAACACACAGCAGGTTTGAGAAGCTTCTTCACATACCTTGGCTGGCTGGTAATAGCAAAGCCCAGCAAACAGCACGTTAACAGTTTTATGTTGTACAGAACCAGTGATGTGTGCTGGTGTCAGTGGTGAGCAGTGCAGAAAGGGAGAGATGGCAACAAAAGGAGGGTCTTTGGTGATACCAAGCTGCCTCCCAGTTATTTTCCTGCAGCTTCCCCCTCCGCCACCACCCGTTCCCCTCACTCTGCCATCCACGGGACCATGCTTAGGAGTGCATTGAAAATGCCACCCAGTAGGTTCAAGGGAGAAGTCAGCATATCAAAGGGAGAGGAGGTTCTCCTCCCTCCCCAGTTCCTTCCAGTTCACAATGTTACGGTTATCCGAGTAAAAACTGCAGTGAAATCTGAGGCGTGGAGACTGTGTGCACACATCAAACCCCATCATTCCTCCAATCATTCCCTTGCCCATTCATCACTAGCTCTACAGGCAGGGAGCCAGACACGGTGGCACCACCACTTCTGCTTATATAGGCTCTAAATCAGTAAAGACATATTTCTCCTTTCGACTGGTCTCAGCCTGCACTTTTGCTGGGATTTCCAGGAATATCTTTTATTGTTTAAAGCAGAGGTGTTGTATCAGACCCAATTAGGACTCTCATTTCCTTAAGAAGACAGATGTACAGATGAGACAAGGACTTTATGGTTTCTCTGGGCTATTTTATCCTGCTAGTTCTGTACTGAGCTGAGCTCAAAGCTTCAGCTTAACTGTTGTTTCTTCCATCTTGCTTAACAAGCCCTGCTACGTCCAGCATTAATTCTAGCTCCTGTTTTCACGTCTGTGGTCCTCCTTTCTTTTGGGGGCTGGGGTGTAGGTAAAACCCACTTTCCAGCACATATCAGGTCTGGAAAAGCACTTTGAGAACACAAGTCTGCTGCCTTTGTAGATGTCACCTTGGTGCATAGGTTAATTTGCAGTTCAACAACCTCTGACCTGCAGCTGGATGCTCTCCCTAGAATCTGTTTCCCATGAGATACAACCTCAGACGTAAGTTCATCAGAAGCCAAATTTCTGTTTGTTTTTTAAATGCTGAGGAACATACATATTTTTCATGGAATCCTGGAGGTCAGAAGGTTGTTCCTAGAAGCTTGTTTTTAGGTTCCTCTTCTCTTTCTTTGTACTTTGAGTTTATGTTAAATTTGATACACGATTCTAACAGTACTCAGGCAATCACAGACACTTCTAAGTGTTTCCAATAGAATCAACGATCACAGCCATAGTACTGGGCACTAGCAATAGCGTGCATTTGTACACAGTATTTGTACCTGGCTGCTTTGAGGATCTACAGTTCAAACCACGGCTTTTCTCTGAGCTTGCATGCTATGATACAGCAATAACAAATTAGAATAGGCCTGGCACCAAGAATGACATATTTACTTAAGAATTTAATAGAGGTGCTGCCTTCAGCCCATCCAGCCACATTTAGTGAGGCAGCTTCTGAAATGTATTTTCACAATACACTAGCAGGATACCAATAGTGTGAGAGTTCATTTCAAACAAAAGTCTTCAGAATATGTTGAGTGAATACATCACCTTTTGTTTGTCATGCTAAAACAGACAACCTTGCAAAACAGAGCTGCTAGAATCCAGTTCCAACTCTATGAAATTTTTCTTTCAACAAATATTCTCTCTGCTATTTAATGGGTCTGCCACCACGGTGCCCAAGTGATGCTTTATTTACCCCATATACAAACAGAGCAAACCCAACATCATTCCAGTGTCTGCTACTACCAAAAGCTTGTTTTATTGCTTTCTGCATAAGCACTAGATAGTATTGCCAAACAACTAAAATCTTAATAAAGCAGATGTCTAGTGTTAGGCATTGGTTCAGTATTTTTAAGTAGTTTTAACCTAGAATAAACTCAGCAGCAAGAAGAAATCATGGCAGTGTTTTCCAAACTGAAATTATATTTATTGATATACTAAGTGTGGACAAATATTGACTTCCTTTTGGAGTTTCTCTCTCAATCCAAAGAACTTTTTAAAAAGAAACAAACAAGAAAGCAGTACATAACTCTTATGCTGGAAGGCAGATTTTATGACTTAAAATTTTAAGGCAGTTTTGCTGACTTAGTGGCTTGCTAGTAAACAGTGTAATATTTACATGCTATGCTCCGTAAGCCTGATTCTGCAGCCCATCTGTGCAGAATTTCACAGGCGTGAAGGGAACAGCTCACATGAGTGAAGGCTTTCTCTCAACATGCGTTTGTGTAAGAATCTGCTCTTTGCGTAATTAAGAATGCATCTGCACACTGATCCAGATTTTCAACTCAGAACACCATGATTACAAATTCTCGTGCAACCTTCCTGCAGACTTAACTCCATACTGACCACTGCAATTCTTGGCTGCCAATGCCAAGAGTTTATCATGCATGAATTTACACTTACTTAGGAATACATTTCTATAAAACATATTCTACAACATCCAGTCAGTTTTACCAGCTCTCAGAAAGTGGTTCAAACAAACAAAAAAGCTAAAACCTTGCCCCAGAATTTAAGTTAATAGACATTCATTTGTTCTCAAGTAACAAATAAAAATAAATAAAAAATCAGTGCAAGAGCTCTATCTTCAGCAGTATTTTTCAAGTAGAAAACCTGCTTTAGTGGCTAGTTATAGTCCTAGTCCTGGATTATCAGGTCTTTTAAATGAGAAAAGCTAAATGGACTTCAGCCAACTTGAACTGACTGATTAGCCACTGGAGACCTGGTTCCAGGTGCGTGTGGAGTTATCAACAACAGTAATGCATGTTGCAGGGACTAGAAAGAGGATTCAATTTTATTATCAGGCTAAAAACATAACCAGCAAGAGGCATCCTCTGGGCATCTCAGCCTGTCTTTGGGATGATCACTGATGGCCAGCAGGTCTGTACTAGGACAGTAACGTGTGGCTAATGCACCTGGTGCTTACTGCTTGCATGCAACAGGAATAATAGCAAGCATCAGCAACCAGGCGTCAAGGCACTGCTGCCCACATCATCTATAGGAATTCAGCCATACTGTTTAATGTAGTTTATCTCCCTAATCACGTGCAGTTGGAGCGGGGTCCTTTGGTTTTAGCTCTGTTGCTTCCTAAGGCACAAAGCACAACAGAAAAAGTTCAGTTTGGGACTGGATTTACTTCCCCTTACCTCGATTTTTCAGTGGTGGCAGTGTAGGGTGAAGGTGTTTGTTACAGTAATCTTGGCCTGTGCAACATTCAATAGATCTTCTTTGGTGTGGAATAGGAGTGTCCTGCAGCAAAAAAAAAAAAAAAAAAAAAAAAAAAATGATAGAAAGTAAAGTAACTACCTGTGTTGCAAATATATACCATCATACTGGCACTTGAGAGAAAGGTATGCTTGTTAGCTGGACTGCATTGCAGTCTGCTACAGATTTCTAGGATGTGTGGAGTAAAGATTTCTGCCACAGATCGTATCCAGCAACGTTTCCTCTAGATAATTAAAAGATGAATTCACTCCTAACGTATTTCTATCGGTGCTTTAGTGCTGCAGAAGGGACTTATTGACTCTAATGGTGCAAGACAGAACTGTGAAAGTCACACATACCCATCAGTTAGACTTAAATTACAAAAATAAGTTAACATGAGTATTTAAAACAGTTTAGCTGGAATAATACAGGAATTGCTGCATGGACTAATTTAGCTGCTGCTTCTGCTCTGGGTAAAAGCTGGGTAAAATACCTTCCATAGACCTTGATGGTTAAACTGTTCCTGTACAGGTAACATCATTTAAGGTTAATGATAGGAAAGAGAAACACTTTAGAGCCATCTTGCTCCATTGTCCATACCCCTTCCATTCCTGCAGTGAGAGTTGCCCTCCATCAGGTGATCACTGTACTTGAAGGAAACTTTTGGCACCAGAAATCAAAAACCAAAGTGCATTTAAGACATAAAGGTTGCTGTTGTATATCAAATAACAGCCTAACTAACTTTAGCTACCACGGGGACTTTAGGAATTAGACTGCATTTCTCCAAATTCAGACTTCCTCTGAGTGGGACCGTTACTAGCAACAGTAGTGCCAAAACCCAAAACTTAAGTTACTGTTACGAGCAGCTAGAATATCACTATTCCAGGATATAAATGCACTGCCCTCAGCAATCAGTGTGGAGCAACTATCTGTCAAATGAAGAGAAGTGAAAAATACAAACAAAGTAATGTCCATTGACTGCACTTCAACTGAAACCGATCAAAAGCCAAGAGATGCCCTGGCAGCAAATGCTTGCTTACCCGACACTGAAAGTCTGAGCCTTCTAATCCAAGACATCCCTTGGTGACTAAATGTCCACCAGACTCATCTTCTTCTATTATGGTGAAGCAGTACCCATCAGTGCTGAGGATTGGAAAGAATGAATCAGGAAAAGGCTTTGAAGCAAAAAACGTTCTGTGGAATATAGTCTTCAACTTTGTTCTTTGCAAGGCAAATCTGCCATTTACAAATCAGTATACGATGGCAGGCTGGAAGATTTAGGCACCCAAGACAACCTCTTACAATGCAGTGCAACAGCCGACAGCACTGCAGACCAGCCCTTCCACACACAAAGGAGGTTCTATCTTGGAGCTGACACACTTACCTTTCCAACATTTCACAGTTACAAATCCCACTAAGAACTATCTCAATTCTCTGCCTATGGTCATTAGTGTGCTACGACTTTGGAAAGCTATAAAAATGCAAGCATCAGCGTTACAGCAGGTCTGCCTTGTGCACTGGAACAAGGTATGGATATTGTCATTGTGATGGAGACCTGAAGAAAGAAATATTTTTGAGATACTAAATGTAAAATATTATTAAGAATGATTTGTGATTCTTGTTTTAACCATATTACAAACTGCAACGCTCTTGTGCATGAGTCCTTGAGTTATCATCAACACCCTTCATAACTGTTTACTTGGGTTATAAGCTTGAAGTGATCCATAATGCTTCCGTTTACAAGAACATGCACCAGGGAGGACAAGTATACTAACAGATGGCTAGATGGTGCTGGTGATAAATGTCCTTCTTCAATGAAGGTCAAATGCCTGAACACTATGGGAAGACGGGCAGGAGGGCATGAAAAGGGTGCCTGCATTTCACTGACACTGCTGTACATTAATTTCTCAGCCCTCTGAGGGAGATAAGTAACACGTGTAAGAAACATAAATAGACTGATTTGCAGGAAGAGGATCCAAAAACAAAGCAAGAACTCTTAATATAAAGACATATAAGTCACATAAAAATTATATAATCTGTTATTTCCCCAGGAAAATAACACTGGTTATTATGCGCAATGAGTATTTTTCAGAAGAGAAGAAGCAAACTCAGTTAAAACAAGGAAATAAAAGGAAAAAAGGATTAGAAAATTTAAACACAGCAAATTTTCAGATGATTTGCTCCTTATTTGAATGAAAGGAGAGTCTAACAGAGCAACAACAGCAAAGGCAATGGAGATGTAGGAAACAAGAGGCACAGTTACACATATATGAGAAACACAATTTGTAAGTATTAGCTACATGACAGAGAGATGCTGGATAGAATCATGTCAAGCATTTGCTGTGGCATATTTTTATATTAGTGGTGCAACGTCTAGCCACAGTAAGCTTATTACTTCAAATAATAATCTATCACAGGTTATTGACTTCTGGATTTGAAACGTAACAAGTTGCATGTTACAAATTACTTTCTCAGAGAAGCAAACGATGACTTCTACCCTTCTCTGACATTGTGCATACAAGTAAGGCAAGGAGGACAGCAACCCTTCTGGGCAACAACCACCTTGATTTCATTGCTTAAGCTTAAAATATAGGAACAATAGGATCACCAAGAAGAGAGACTGTAAGGAATCCATTAGAGTAGAATATTATATTAGATTAGATTTTATTTGTTTGCATGGTGCCTTTGATTCAAAGTAATGAGTAAGTTTAACCCAGGGGACTGAGCAACAAAACAATAAATTGCAATCAAGTGAAACACAAAAATGAAGTCCACAGCTAACAGTCCCCAGCAAAAACCAAAACACTCAGTTTACCAAAGGAAGGGAAAGACAAATTGTTTGCAAAAGAGAAGAAAGAAGTAGGACAGTCAGCAATTTTATTCCTTTTTTATCTGAATTGCCATGGGACTCTGATTTTTAGCTCATTTCTGAAAATTAAATTCAAGCACTTTAGTCCCTCTGAAAATTTTATTCCTAATTTAAAAAGACAAACAAAATTAGATTGAATAGAGCAAAACGGAAAAGTTATAAGCTCCAAAAATAACGATAAATCATATTCTTTACAGACAACATTTAAGTAATGAAGGAAAAGTGCAAGAAAATTAAAAAAGCAACGCTGAGCAGAATAAACTTTGATACCACTCATTTCTACCGTAAGAAAAAAATAAGCCAAAAAGTTTTCATGCAATCTAAAAATCATTGTCTTATTGAAAGTTTCAAAGGTGTTTGGGCAAGAGGTGGAAGTGACTCTTCTAGAAAGAAAGAAGCACCTCTTACCTGCTTTCCCCCTCCCGCCCCCGACCTCTTCTCCTGGTTCATAAAATGTCAGGTGGAGACCACAGACTGCAAGTGAAAGGCAGGGCACACCCCTGCTGTTTTATTGATTACCCTACCTCATAGCTACCTATGGTAAAAAGGAAACTGTTCTTACTGTTATAACAAGTCAGAAACAAGTCAGAAAAATCCGCATTGTCTCCACTTTTATGTTTATTTTGGTGACTGCACAAACAGAAACATATGTACATCGCTGATACGTGCAAAGCAAAATGAAAAAATATATTCTCCACTCCCTAGCAAACATTTGTAGAATAGAATTATTATTTTCTTAAATTCTATAATTTGAATTCTGTGTAATTTCTTTCTGTGAATGGTATGTAAAGAAGAAACTCAACCTAACGTTACTGAACACTTCCACTAGCTTCCTCCACTAAAGCACCATCTTATTAGAGTATGGTACAGGAGAGTGATTAAATACATTTTGGATGCGATCACTAATAAGCACAGATTTGGTATGTCACATATTTGCCAAGAATGAATTTTTACAGCCAAGTCAAATGCCAGGAAAATAGAGGGAGTTAATAGCAGAAACACCGACAGACGCTGATGTAGAAGGTGCTGCTACAATTACAGATTTCCAGAAAGAAAGAGGTGATCTTAACTGAGACCTTTACTCAATGTCAGAAGAGATGAACAGAGGCCAACAGCTTTGCAGCTGCTCACACAGATGTCCTCACTGGCCAACAGCCATTTCTCAGAGAAGATGTGATACTTCAGCTACCAAAACTTGACTGCTGAAGACTTCCTGTCCTGCTCTCTGTGTGTGTGATGCAGTCAGGGATGGCACTATGTAACTTGGAAAAGCAATGTCTTTCCCTCATTCAGTGCCTATCACAAACAGATGGGTTAAACAACTTGATGAAAAGATTCCTCATGTTTATTTTTGTTTGCAGCTGAGTCCATAGAAGTATTATTATTTTTGTCTACTACTCTTTACAGTCCTGGTTTTGATATCAGAAAAAGCTACACCATCTTTTCATTTCCATCCACAGCAATATGACTAGTTTCTGCTCTTTTTTCTTTTTTTTTAATGATCAAAAAAATGTTATACTGTATTACGTACAGAAACTGGAAGGTTCATATTCTTTTGCAAGACTATATGAAACTATCTAATTTAAAAATTGGCTGACTCTCAATTAGCTTCTAATTCACATATGTTGTCACATCCTTCACTTAAGGAAGATGATGAAGGCCAAATTAAGCAAAGCACTGTCTTTGGACACCATCCATAAAACAAAGAGTCACTGTAAATGTGTTCAACAGGCTAATTTTTCAGAAAAAAAAATAATATAGTTAGCAGCTGTGCATCAGGGAAAGTAACACAAAACCAAGCGAGATGAGCATTACACAGTTGTTGAGTCAGATGCACCTTTAGATGTTTGCACAGCTACTCTGAAGGCAAGGAGACATAAACAGGTGTAACAAAGCTAAAAAGTTGTTTCACACTGGGCCACAGTTTCTGGCCACACTAGTCTCCAAGATGGCGATGCTGGTCCTATCATGCACGCTCTGCTGTGTCTTGCTTTTGGCTCTCCGGGGGTGCAATGACAACCCTCTACACAGAGAGAAAGGAGGGTACCTAACACATTCTAGCAGAGCATCTTTTCATATGTCATATATGGGTCTATCAATCAATATTTTCTCTATACTATTTCGCTATACTGCCTATAGTATTGTCCCAAGACTGAGACATGATCTGGCCCACGAAGTGTGTCTTGCATATTTCTACTAAATCACAAATCAGCACAATTCTCCCTGACACATGGAGTCACAACACAGAAAACAAGCCCATCTGTGAAAGGAGAGCCCACTGTTAAAGTCGTCTTCCTTTCACATAACAAATTACAAAGAAAATTCAATCCTATCATCTGGAGAACTGTAGAATGAAAATAACATCACTCAAGTGAATTATCACCTCCGGTTATGCTGAAAAAGCAACTTAATTATTTTATTGCTTTAGATAACTAAAGCTACCTCAAGACACAGTTGGGCAGAAACACAATCATGACCAGTAGGCAACACAAAAGAAATTAAACTGTCTCAGCCCCATCTTTAAAACTGTCAGCATTTATTTGTGAATGGAAAATAGAGTACAACAAGGCACCTAATCAGCCTCTGCCTATACTGCAATCCCATTACAGTCAAAACCAATTAAATCTAACGCTACTTTTTAAAATATGCAATTAATTATGATTAGACACAACTGCCCATGCATTCACTTTGTACACACAAAATTTGACATGAAAGAGTAAAACAAGGTCCTGGTTGTGTTCAAAGCAGCTTTGAGCTTCTTTACTGAAAGCCTTTTACGAATTGCACAGATGTTCAGAAAGAAGAATAAACACTCTACATATTAACATACCCTTGAGAAGCAGAGGATTGAGAACTTTCTGCAAAGATCTTAATTGTCAGGACCCTGAGTGCACTAATAAGCTTCGATTGCCTGGAGTGACCCCACCTGGGAAACACCCTCTCTCCCATCCTATATACAGCCCTGGCCCAGGGCCTCTATTAAAGGACAGGTCTGAGCATCAAACCCTGGGTGATGGTACAGGACTGTCTGTCTCTAGTCCCTGCCTGGATGCAGATTACAGCTTTCCATGTGGAGGGCTATCAAGGAGCTGCCTGTTCTGTTTGTGTACCTTTGGGGAAATAGGGCCCTGGTGGGTGAGTATACAGCTAGCCCTAGCATCACCCTCAGCTCCTGGTTTACCCCTCTTTCCCTTTCACTGTTCCCTGATGCTAACCCTTTCTTGATGAGATGACCCTGTTATGGGTCTTCCAAAACTTGTTATTCTTGTGAATTGCACTATTTTATTTTTTTTAAAGCATGCTTTAACTAGAGCTACCGCTTTTCTCTCGATATAGAAAGCGATCTGCTTTTTAAGCTGCGGTGTTATCCTTAGCTCCCTAAAGTATTATTGGACTTAAGCTGTGGAAGTATAAAGAAAGGGAAATTCTGTATAGGAACACAGCAGGCTGCTAAGAGGATTTGATACAGATGTGGTTAAAGAATATTTACTTTTGAATTTCTACAAATACAATTATGAAGGAGATTTTAAATGGCCACCAGATGTCCTCATTTTTACATAAACACTCAGACTACTGGTACTATTGGCAGGATCTACACTTAATAGATAAATACCTGTGGTAGCAGAGCAAAACTTTCAGGTGGGACAGCAGACTGCTTTTAATAAGAAATTTTTAATGGTGACTGCAATAGGACTAGCCATTTTATTCTGAGGGTTTTAATTTAAACACAGCTGCAAATGCTTTCCCACTGAAGTTTCAGAGCCTTCCGTGCTCCTGTGCAAATGGCTTTCCTGCTTTGGCGAGAGTCCCAACGGGGACAGAGCCTGATGCTCTCCAGAGCCCAAGCCCTGGATACGGATGTGCTCAGTCAATTGCCCAGGTGCCAGAGTTTCACCAGGCCCTTGGGTGCCCCAGCACACACTGACCTGTCCCTGCAGGGTTGGCAGATCCAAGCTCGGTAGGTCCAAGCACAGCCTCAAAGATTAAGAGACTGTTAGAGCTTCTGAGATTTAACTTTTTAATATAAAATGTAAAAGTTTTTTAGTGGTCTGAGGGAGAAAGAAAGTTAATGCAATAACTTTCTATCTGCAACAGTTAGCTTATTCTTCAGACCAATACAGCGTAATCGATACTGTTTGAACTTCAATATGGGAAAACTTTATTTATAGCGAGGTTCAATGAGAATTCCTGAGTGCTTTAGAACTGTGCCAATAGTCGTTCAGGCTAGAATGAATTGAGAAAGTTATTGCCTGACTGGTAGGATGATCCCAAAACACAGGGGAAAACACTAATCCCACCTAACCTGCCTGATCTTTGTAAAATCTTTTGAAACCTGGTGTCAATCCAGCCAGCTAACCAGGGACCGAATAACTACTCTCCAACATCAGACTTAGGACCCTCTTCTCACCATGATGTCCCATTTCACCCTTCATCCTTAATTACATCTATTTAATAGGGAATTTAAGCAGCAGAAAGATTAGACTAACAATTAGGCAGACGTAGGGAAAACAAAGGGGTGTTGTGTCCTTTGTACCTCACTGCAGCTCTCACACCAAGGTAAGGGGAATCACAGCAATGATCACCATCCTGAAAAGGGTTACTGTTGATAGGCTGTGAAGGGAGGGTATTTTATTTAACTTATTTTTGTTTGTTTTATAGTGCTCCAAACTCTTACGCAATTTTTCACTTATACCAGGGCAAATGTCAGGGTGGACAGTGCTCAAGTGACAGCACAGGATGGGAAAGAGAAGTAGGTCTGGATAAAATGCAAGCCTTCTGACTCTCTCCATTTTCCTGGACAGAGAAGTAATCAATATTTGATGGGTAAATGTCAGTTTCAATTACAGTTTTGATATCTAATTGGAAAAAATAACTGTCACTCAAGTAGAACAGTCCAGCCTGAAATGTGCAAATATTAATCAAGACAAAAGGGGGTATAATCTTGTATTTTATTACTATTTAACTGCTTATCCTTGAGCATTAACAGCTTAAACAAAATCTGGTATTTGACACTACAAGGGGGACTCTGAAGAGAGTTTCTTTAAAAGTATTACAGTGAGGGGAAAATGCATAAATCCATTTTAATAGGACATTTACTTGTAGCTCCTGGTAACATGAAAAATACTTAATGTCAATGCTTCATGTCCCATGAAGCAATGTGCAACAGAAGGCCTACCCAGCTGGGGTATAAACCTTGTTCAGTGGGTTCCTTAACATGGATCCCTTTGTGCTTTCTAATTTATCTGCAACTTCCCTGTTACTGCATTTGAGAGACAGCACGTGTGAAAGCAGTAGCTCTTGCTGAGCAGGAACAGGAAACAGCCGATTCGCGCTGCAGGGGATCTGCAAATTGATATCAGAGTGGGTTTTTACAGCTTTCTAAACTGACTGCCATGTGAGAGCTGTTAGCTCTAACTCCTGGGCAGAAAATGGGTTCGAAGGAAGAGGATAGAATGGAGAAATGGTATTTACAGCTGTCATCAAAACTTTGATACACTTCAGCATGAAACTGCAGGCTGAGCAGAATTAAGTTGGGCTACAGAGCAACACTCACAAAAATCCAACAAAGCTATCAATATCTTCGTCAGCCTTAGGCTTTCTCCTTCTATCTTTTTGATGCGCTGTCTTGGAGATCCGAAACAATGTTAGACACCTCAAACAGCGCTGCATGTCCAACTGGCATGTCCAGCTAGGCTCACATCTGTGTCCTGCTTCCATGCTCCTCGCATTCCCACAACCCCCCTAGGTTATAGCTGATGGTGAGAATCTTCAGTATCTTACCTGCTCTAAGAAGCAGCATAGCTGAAATTCCTCACATGGAACATGAAGAGCTCAGCCCGACTTTGCTGCAGCTAAAGAAACCGTGCATGCACCTCAAACCAAGACAGAGGTGTTTGACCACTGCTGTCATTCAGTAACAACAGTATTTGTGCAAGAGAAGCTGCTTTTAGAGTGGGGGAACAGCAGCTTGGTCCCACCACAGGTACTCTCAGGCACCTCTGCTGCTTCAGGTTGTGTCAGTGCAACACAGACCAAGGTAGTCGTGCACAGCTGGACATGTCTCTCCCCCAGCAGGGAAGGCAGGGCGGGCAGTAGGATCAGAGGAAACAGAATCCAGCCCAAATGAGTTTGTAGTACTCAAAACCAAAAAAACCCTATAGCTAGTATATTAAAAAAAAAAAAAAAATACTCAACACTTCACCTCAAGAAAAAGATCACTTTTAGTATGGGAGCAAGATAAAAACCAAAGCCTTAAGGACCTGAAAAAGACAGCTCAGCTATTGCGAACACACACACCCCCCCCCTCCCCCCCATACTTCC
>VXBW01005253.1:35766-116031 GCA_013400375.1 Thinocorus orbignyianus
TACTCCCTCCCACACACACACCAAGAGCAGGGTTCTTATAAATGGTGTTCCACAGAGAGAGATTATAAATTTATAAGTGTTTGCTGACATTTCAATATATCTCCATTAAGTCTCCTCTCATTAACTGCATGTACCTTTAAAAACAAACTTCTACCTTGGGAAGACTTCCTATGGAATGAATTGATCCAAATATTATATAAAACTGTAAAGAATTAAATACCTTAACATAAAAATATAAATATTTAGCTGATATCTAGGTAAAAATTACCTCTGACTTTTAGACACAATAGAAACATGATTAATTTATGTATTACTGCTTAGACAGAACCTGCAAAGCCCAATTTAGGACTGCTGAGGTACCACAAACAGGTTTTCCCATGCTTTGCCACCAAATACATATCCCACAAACCTGCAGGTGCTGTTGACTGAGTCCTCAGGACAGTGGTGGTGGCACTGACAGGCCAGCTTCTTCTGCGGAGGGGAAGGTGCTGTGCTCTCACCATCTTCTCTTCTGGTGTCCATGCTCAACTTGCCAGAACTTCGCAAGGGCATGTTCTCTAAAAAATTGGCTGTAAATATAACGAGGAAAAAAACAAACAGTTCTAGGCTTGATTGCAAGACTTGGAATGAAGGCTTTAAAGTATTTCTACCCATCAACATTTTGAGAAAGTTACTTGAGCTGAGCAGTTTTCTGTAGAAGTCCTGGAAATGGTCAGCGTGTTTGAGGCTTATTGGGCCTCAGTGGCATTATATCAAAGGTGCTGATGTTCAAGTTCTGCTGCTGCCATAGACCTAACGTTGTTCTTTCCCAGTCGCAGAGTACAGCTTCTCTCCTATTACATTATGCAAGTCAAATCCTTGGTTACACCTTTGCACTTTCTTTGTCTCTATACTTGGCACACATCTACGTCCACTGAACCCCATAAAAGTGAAGGGGATTTATGGTACTTGCAGGCAGAGCAGAAATGGGCATACAATTTAGCAAAGATTTAGCAGAAAGTGATATTCTTTCAAGTTCAACAGCACTTTCTGTCACTGACTTGCATAAGCACTACTTGGAAAACAAGGGAAAATAGTTCATTTCTATAAAAAAAATTCTATAAACAAAGTAAAAGGCAAGAATGTGTTTTAAAGTGAACAATGCTGAAATATATGGAGGTGATTGCTTCTAAAAATATCAGCATACTGAATCTCCATGGAGCTGGTGGAGTACAGCTAGATATGTTGGTGATGGGCTAAGGAGCTGTTTAAGCAACAAAAAGCCCCAGTTCTACTCATAAATATCAGCTTTCAGTGCTTGTGAATATTTTAAGCCCCAAAGACAAAAATGAGATCAGCATGGCAAGCTTCAGTTGGCAGTTTCCCACTTTCCTTTTGCTTCCCTGTAAGAAATCTGACTAAAGGGTCACTTACACACAGCTGTTTCCAACAGAGTAGTTGAAAAGCTCTTTGAAATTCTTGATTTACTGTTAAGTCTTTAGAAACAATTGTCATTATTGTTGTTGTTGTTATTAGTCCTGAACTGCTGCTTTGACTCTAGTTGAAATCTTCCCCAAACCTCCACCATCAGGACTGATACATTGTGAAGCTGACAAAACCCAGTATCTTTTCCAGCTTCCTACAGAGAGACAGAGTGGGTAGAGGTGATGGGAATAAGTAGCAACATTTCGGGGCTCGGATGGCAAGCAATAACCAAGATGAGACAAGGTGAAAAGTCCTGAAGCACTGAAAGGCTGGAGGAAGAGTAGGGATGTTCAACCAGCCCAGACCCTTAGGAGAACTAATGAAGTCCAGCCTGTGCATCTGGGTGCTATGGACCAGCCAGTGCCCCAAGCACACGTGTGTACACTGCACCTCCCAGCTGAACACCCCTCCTTCTCCTGTGCCAGCTATGGTAGGAAAGCCCTGCAAATGGGCAGGCAGTGGCAACAGCTGGTCTATAGGTTCTAGTTTTCTATAGTGTAATGAAACATGCAAGCTTGTCCCTCACAAACCAGAGAAAATTCTGAAATTCATTTGCTCAAAAGTTCTGGGCTTTACACACAAGAACAGCTCATATAGAGAAGTGTTAGCTTTTTCAATAATAGGGGGAGAGGCATTTAAAACCTTCTACTCCTTGCATATTCCTTGCATAAAAGATATAATAATAATAGTAAGGTGATAGGCATGAAATGCAATCATTCATCATATCAGGCTATAACACCTATGAAATACAAAACTCATATGGCTTTATTGTTGCCCAGCACCTATATATCCCACTGAAACTAACTGGAGTTTTGCTTAGCTTACCTTTCTGAAGGTCAAACTGGAAAACTAGTTACAAAACACAGACCAAATATGGGTTTGTAGCCCTCGTGCCAGCATTCAAGGTATTAATTGGATTAATGACACAACTGGATGTCAAAGTCCCATACTGTTTTCACTAACACTTGGCAAAACGAAAACTAAAAGGACTAGTTCTCAGCATGCACTGTGTATGCGTACTCAAAGCTGTATCTTAACATGCTGTAGGTGCTTAAATTAAGACAAAAACGCACTGTTGTTTGTTTCTCAAAAGATAATTATGGTAATTTAAAATGCAGGCTGCGTACCACAAGTTAGTATCAACAGATGTTTGCTCACTGGGTCACAGGATTACAGATTAAGCAAATTATTTGCCAATCAGCAATTTTTGTCTGTCTTACTTTGTCACCATTGAATGAGGAATATTCAACTATTGATATTCTTGATGAGGATTTTCAGACGTCTAGCTCAAAAGGCAACTGAGTGTAATAGTTACTCAGTGTACCACTTCAGAGTTTTTTCTACAAGCTATCTACAGCTTCAGCAGGGATCTTTCCCCATCAGGGAGCGCCAAAAAAAAAAAAAAAAAAAAAAAAGCATTTTACAACCAGGAAAGGTGTAATTACACATTTGAAAGTGCCTGAAGACACTGAATTCAGACAACTAAATACCTTGCTCATAATACATACAACTGTAGGTCATTCCTTTTTTTTTTTTTTCCAATAAATGTGTAAGGCAGCTGCACTCCAATGCAACCTGTGCACATCATTTATCAGGGGTGTGATCATGAACAGCTTCTGCAGAATTTGTCATAACAACAACAGCTTAAAAACCCTAGACTTGGTTGTAGTCTTAGTTAAAATAAGACAGGTGAGAGATGCTGAATTAGAAATTGAAATCAGAAGTACTGTTAAAGCATCAAAGGTGTGTATTTAGAGATGTAGCTTGGGTTTTAGAAAACTTGGGACCAAATAGGCTTGCATTCAAAGTTACAGTTTCCAAGAGTTTGAAGTAAGGATGTAGCCTCGGATTTTGCTTTTGGCTCATTTCCAGGGTCACAATTAGTGGAAAATCATTGCGGTTTAGTGCTGAATACATTGATTCAAATATAGTTTTAAAAGGTAGGAACAAAATACTCTCCATCAGACCCTTTCCTATCTTTCAAAAAGAAAAACTCTCCTCATTCCATTCTCTCATTCTTTTAACATCTTAAATTCCCAGCTGCTGGATAAAAAGATGGGAAGATTTTTTGCCTCTGAAGTTTGGTTACCTCCCACCTAGCAGATAACAGTGGAACATGTAGTAACTCTTCTTCCACTCAGAGCTGAGTTACAACAAAGTCTTTGACTTCTACGTCTGACTTTGGAACAGAAAGATTTTCAGCAGTCCCTTTCTGAAATGTAATGCATAGGAAGAAACCCACAAAAGCTTTCCAGCATTTGGCAATGGGTTTTTCTCAATTTCAGGTGGGAAATGCACAGTTTGGGATGCTGAACAGCCTACTGCTCTTGCACTTGCTGCTGTGCTGTAACAAGCACGTGTTGGTCATGCAGCCCTGGCTCTGTCTAGGGATTAGAAGCCCTTGGGATTTTGAAAGCTCTCACACAAGTGCCCTGAAAGCAAGGAATTTCAGGCTACTTAAATTTGGCTGCTTCTCTGCTGTAACCTATTCTGCTGCAGGCTGCTTATGGCCAGCTTCCAGTCCCTGATGAACTGAGCACAGCTTGGGACTACTGCACAAAAATAGTGGCATCAGAAATAAGGTTATTGTAGTCTGCTGAGAAAGAGTTCAGGAGCCTGAAGGTCACCATCAGACTGGTATACCTTCATCAAATGTAGTTTATTTTCTCAGCTTATCCCACTTTTTCCACTAAAATTCACCAGCATGTACAAAGCACTTTCCACCACAGGAAGTATTTGAAGTACTGCTTCTGATAAATATTTTCCCCTATAGGACTGGAATAACTCAAAATTGTGATGTGATGGTCTCTGTTATGAATGTGTACCTGAGAAATGTGACTGTGTGCTCAGAAGCATGATCCTGTTACCTTTTTTCCAAATGTGTTATTGTGTGTCTCTACGTGCTTGTCTTCACCTGAGCTTCTTTATCATATCCTAAGGCAGTCTTTACAGAAAGACAAATCTACAAAGATCCTGAAGCCGGGAGAAGGAGAATGAGGAACATGTAAAGTGCTGTA
The DNA here is from genome assembly GCA_013400375.1 of Thinocorus orbignyianus. Classification (NCBI taxonomy): domain Eukaryota; kingdom Metazoa; phylum Chordata; class Aves; order Ciconiiformes; family Thinocoridae; genus Thinocorus; species Thinocorus orbignyianus. The sequence goes on from VXBW01005253.1 coordinate 40,248, forward strand.
AAACGAAAGAATTATCCTGGATGACCATGGGAATGACTAATGTCTAGCCTAAACCTCCACTAACCTCCATGCCAAGAAATAAACCTTCTTAGATATATTCCATTTTCTTCCTCTCCCTCCTAGATTTCATGGTAGTCTATGAGCAATATACCTTTGAATCTAAATACTATCTTCACCCTCCTTGTGTTGCAAATCCATTTGCTTATTTTCTGTTAGTCTTGCTATCATTTTTTAAATGACAGAGAAGTGATCACAGATCCACGCTCCATAATCACAGGAAGTAACCATCAGGACGAGATATATCTCCATTGTAAGAAGTGCTGTTTAGCTGCAGACAGCGGTACCTTACACATAAAAGGAAAGTCACCTATTTAAGCTCTGCATTGACTCACATAGGTGCAAAAAAGTTTGATCTAGATAGCCCATCTCTTAATGTACATTTAGTCCTCAAGCTCTCTGCCATGGCTGCCAATAAGTACTCTGCCAACTGTAGCCATAGTTATGTGATTTGGATGGGAATTTCTCCACTAGAATCTGGATAAAGCCCAATAGCTCATGGCCCACAGCCATGAGACAGTAATGACTTTTGGGCACTGCTCTGATTCAACAAGTCCGGTAATGTAGGAGGCGAAAAGCTCTGTATTCTGTTACTCTATATTCTGTAGTCCAAATCTTAAGCCATCCTGTTCCCGGAGGAAGAATAATTAGCAATAGTTGTCTCAACAGCCATGCGATTTACATGCTGTCTATGCAGTGAAAAAACAGATCTATTTCATGACCTTGCATGGGTTTGTCAGGACTAAAAGTCAGATTTTCTCCTTCCTGAAACAGACGCTAAGAGTGCTGTGGTGACTCTTCTTTCTGCATAGGGTATTTGAAGCCTCAAACTAATGCAGTACCATCCATTCACATTTTCCTAGGCCAATAACTACTCTATTTGGGTAGCCACAGCACCCACTGATAGGGAACAAAGTTTACTGCTTCAGAGAAGGAACACCCAGGAAGCCCTGCACATCAGTCCAAGGCAGGCCTTTCAACTGCTGCTTTGGACTGGAAATGAAGTACGTTCATACAAAAGCATCTGAACAACAATTAAGAAAACCTCACTCAAACCTCAAAACCTAATTTGGATGAGAAGGTTGCAAGAAAATCAATCAACTTGGTAATGCTGTTGGATGCAAATTTTAAGCCAACAAAGTTACTTCATCTATACCCCGCACCAGCCTATACATTTCCTGAAATCATACTTTTATTTAAATGTGAAACTATCATACAACACCCTGCTAGACTTTCCTCTGCTACATCATAAACTACAGCCTGATGACTTCCAACCAGGCCAGGGTTATACCATTGACATGATTGTTTTAAGAGAAAGGGAAATAACTAACTGTTAACTCATGGTACTTTACAGTCATCAGATAAAAGAATTTCCATGGGATATTTTTTGGCAAACAGTCAGCAATGAAAACATAGCACAGTTAAAGAAGTTGAAATAAATTACACCTCTTAACTCAGCCTGATCTACTGTGTAAAATAGTCAAGAGGTAAGAGTAACACACTTTTTACTGGTGACAGTCATATAACAGAGAACAAAAAATGGATTGCAACAGTTTCCCTTTGCTGGATATTCAAGGTTACCACAAAACTCAAGGAAAGGTCAGATGCTGAGACCTGCACATTTTTGATCCAAAACCACAGTAAACAAAATTTGGCATAAAAACACCAGAAAAAATGAAAACAACATCCTTTTCTTTTTAGTGCATCACCATATTGAACTAGTGAGCCCAAATGAGGTTGGTATCAAATGGTGTTTGAAAACAGCTGTACCCTGGCACATATCCACTGTAATTGGCATACTAAAAAAAACTGTAGTCTTGTTGGGCTTATCATGTATGATTTGCTTCCTTTCTCACCTATGCTGGACTGCTTGTACATCAAGATATGTAGAACCTACACATTGTTCCTTCTCATCTGTTGATTTGAAAATTTGGGTTGGTTTTACTTCTCTTCATAATGCAAATAAATAAGGGCTATGATTGTGTGGTTTTTTAAATAATCTGTCAAAATTATTTTCTTAAAAACTGTTTCTCTCCATATTCATAGAATTGCCAGAGTGCCAATATAGCTACATGTATACGGCACTACTTTAAGTAATGTATTTATCTTTCAGAAACTGCTTTTGCATTTGGTTTGAAAAGGATAAGCACCCTTCTCCTACAAAGTCTGTTTAAACCATCTTAATCACATATGACGTTATTAGCTAAATTAGTTAAGTTCAGCATGGAATGTAACAAACTGGGACAAAGCCACTGAGAAAAGACCCTTCAAATTAATACTCATACCATACTACTCTCAACATAAAAGCGCAAAGGCTTCTTTGGTGTCATAGACCATGGAAAATGCACATGTAATTTGCCGTCCACCATTACATCACAGTTTGATTGAGTGTTACTTTTTCCTGGTTTCCTCTCATTTCTGCTATCCACAGTTAATCTTTGACATTTTTCATTTGGAAGAAAATGAGAATTGGCTGGCACATTTTTCATAGCATGAGATACCAAACCAAAAGAATAGGAAAAAAAAAAGCACAAAAGAAATACTTCTTTATAATTTCCAAAGGAAAGTATAATCAAGGTGTTTTACCCTTCTGGTTTGGATGCAGTAAAGTCTACCCCTACCCACTATAATTCCCCATTAATAAAGAATTTCCTCAACTCTGTCAAATCTGTCACTGAAGTCTACCTTCTACAGCCCACATTTACTTTACAGGATAGCTTCAGAAAGAACATCAGCAACTGAACAGGTGCAGTGTACAAAGGCATATTACAGGATAGTCTCATCTCTTCATCAAACTTACAATATTCCTTACCACAGAAAATAAAACTATTTCAGTGACTTTGCTGAAGCAGTTTCTTTGAAAGAAAGAGGGGATTTTTATCTCTCATTATTTTTCTGTAACTGAGCTTTTTCATCTCTTTCTCAACAGTACATTGGGAAGATGACTAGCTAAATGTAATCAAAACTTACAAAACTATGCCAGCCCAGGCTCAGCTGCAAAACCCCATCTCCTATGTATGAGCATTACCTGATGAAAACAGGGAATGGAAGCTCAGGTACAAAGCCGTGAAACAAGCACTCTGGATATTAAGCTACGAACAGTCTGTGCCACACTCTTCATTCAGAAAATTTTTATGTAAAGAAAGGAAGATTGCTGTTAACATCCAAAGATACTTATTCCTGGTCTTAAGCTGCAAATCCCTGCAACAAACATGGAATGTCACCATCAGGAGATTATGCAAACATCACTACAACTAATCTCAAAAACTCTCCTGAATGCAAGCAACAGGATAAAAAAATACAGGCAGGAAGCAATACAATGTGATACCATTACTACTAAAACTATGCTTTCCTAACTGATCTGCAGGAAATCATCAAAGATTGCAATGGGTAAGCTGTAGATTTTTACTTATTGTAGTTTCAGATGATATTTAGATTGAGGTATTCAGGCAATGGCATTTAAAAGAAATAGCAATAGACAGCTTTGATCCTGTGTCTTTTAGATATGTTTAATAAATCATTATCACTCCCATTCCCTTTTCCAATGAAAAGAAGCACAAGAGCACAGTGCCAGTTAGTGCCTGAAAGACAAAATTATCAGCCGACTATTCTCACCCCAACATCAAAGACTGCACCTGTGTATTAAAATATAATTATCATGTGCATATGACATCCTTGCAGAAGTAAGTGGCAACATTATTCAGAGGTTCCACTGCCCTTCTAACTGAATGGATTTGGCTGTTCATAAGTAGATGTGACATATCCCAAGCTCAGCCTGAGGAGCAACCTACCTCATAAATCACCATCTCCTTTCTCAATCCTACTACACTGGAGTTATTCCCTCTCTCTTCTCATATGAATAAATTGAACAATGTAGACATTCACAAAAACAAAACTGTCACATAGCTACCTTAAGGCATAAGCATGCTGTATTTTTAATGGCTTTTTAAAAATTCTCAGGTGATACATATATAACTTTCTTTAAACTTGGTTTATTGATTAGCTTATCACAAATGCTTCCTGAATCATGAAGATGATGACACCGCCTACCTACTCCCCTCCCCACTTTTCCTCAAGTGCCTGTCTATTTCCCAGAAGGACAGACTATTTAGTGTCTGACAAAAATCACTAAAATATTTTGATAATTTTTCATGGGTAGATGCCATCAGCATCCCTAAATCCCATGTGTTTATGACACACTCAGCAACTTACTGCTGTTGAATGAAGCACTCAAGAATCTGCAAGCATTTTTGCTCCTGGAGGCAAATGCCACCCTGCCAAGTCACCAGGTCAAGCGGCGTTTTAAATAATTGAACAACTGGCAGTGTAAATTCTTGCCCTGTTCAGCTGCCAAGGCAGGGACTGAACTGAACTGACTGCCGCTACTGTTGGCCTCACCACACACGCTGAAGAGGGATTTGAACTGCATATGCAGAAATCGTAAGCGATGAAGAAGATCTTTGTGTTCATGAAGAAGGGCTGAGGCAAAAATTTTATCTTCTGCAAACATGGCCAAATGCAACAGAAAGTGTCATTGGCTTATTCGCTTTGACAGAAAACAAATAAATCCATTTAAAGGAGGAGGCAAGCATCTCTGCTGCAAACCAAAATTAATTGCATGCGTGAAACAACAACAACAATCAATTTTAACCGCAGACATCAAGTGCTATACGGTTTTCCTGAAGTGTTCAAGCAGCCTAAAAGCCTTTCCCTGTCTGAATGTTTCAGAGCATCTACTGAGCTCGTGTCTGCATGGGAAGGAGGCCCATGCCACCCGCACCTGATGACAGTGCCACCAAACCATCATCTGGTTCCCTGGGTGTGCTCGGGAGAGTAGGAACCAGCTATCAGCCTCACCAGGTTTGCTTGCTTTGTTTTTTCTGACATCATATGGCTATATCTTCATAAATGCACTTCATAAAGCACCTCAAAGTCTAAGGAAGAAAAGCAAATTGCAAACACCCTTAAAACTGGTATCCTACATGCTCTACTTCTTGACCAGAAGTTTTCAAAAGCTGCGTGACTGCATTTCTCTCCTTCAACTTCCTCTGTAGGGTATGGAACAAGAAACAATTCTGGACAAATGTAAAACTGTAGGGCGTTTTTCAGCCCCCAGCAATATATGAAAAGTGATGAAAACTTTTAGGAAAGAAAGTATATTTGGTTTTGTTATTTGGATATTTTTCTAGTTAAGTACAATTTAAAATGTATAGAACAGATGAAGCATTTTAGTAAGCATTATTGATGTACACATGCACGACATATTGCCAAACTACCCTGTAAAATTAGAAAGGGTACTATTGCTAAGGCTAAAACCAGTCACAGTAGCTCTGTAATTCATCCTCAAAATGCAACCCTGACATCAAAATTGTCTATTATTACCAAAACATTCATTTTTAAATTAACTTCAAACCCAAATATTAATATAAAAGCACATTTCAGGAGAAAAAGAGAACCCTGCTTTTAAATGCATTGTCAGGCTGAATGCCAATTACCAGATCTTCTAAAAATCTCTTTTCTCCTTGTACCTCACCAAAAAAGGGAATAGGAAATAATTTGTTTTATCTCCAGTATTTTTTATGCAAATCTACCACCTCTCTCCTTAAAACTAAACTAAATAAAGCGCACCTAAAGGTTTGCAGCAGAGCCCTGACACCATACAAACTCTGACTCCCAGTCAAAGAAATTGAACAGGAAATCTCTCGTACGTCCCCCACCCCACCAGAACTGAACCTTCAAACACAAGAAGGCCCACACCATGAGCAGCCAGCTCCCCTCTGCCCCACAGGGCAGCCCCACACCTCACCAGTACGCCAAAGACGCTCCTTTTTTTTTCCAGTCACACAGCTCCTTTTTTGACCTTTCTGCAAAACCTACAGAACTTGATTGCTTTTTGGTGGGGTTTTTTTCAGTCTCTTTAGTGTTTTTTTCAAACCAGAGTTTAAAAAAAAGAAAAAAAAGAAGAAAAAAGAGAAGAAAATAAAAGAAAAAAAGGAAGGAAAAGTAAAGAAGAAGAAAAAGGGAAAAAAGATGTGCAAAAAAAAGCACAAGTGCTTTGTGAGCTGAAAAGCTAAGCCTTACTTACACTGGGTTTCCGCGGGCTTGCTACATTGCTGCCAGATTCCCCGAAGATGAGAGTCATGTGAGGAGGCAGAGGGCGGCTCGGGGGGCTCCACTAAGCAAACACAGCACCGTACGCTGGGCTAATCCTGCACCTGTGGCATGTTATTCAGCAGTAAAGAAATGTAGTCCAGACTGCCTCTGCCTAATACGGATCAGCTGTTTTTCTCTGTACTCCCTTTGATTGTAAGCTGGCAAACAATACTATTTCAGCCAGGCGCAAAGCAATATTCAGGCTACATAGCACATGACAGTAGAAAGGTGGAAGGATAAAAATAATCCTGGAATTAGAAATAAAATAAAGATTCTGAGCAATACAGTATTTGTAACTATTTCCAGATGGTTGACAGCGGTTTCTGAGGTCAGTATGTGAAACGCACGCTGGAGATGGGAGCCTCCTGCTCCCTACCTCCCTTTAAAGTGGCTCTACCTGCGATACTGGATACACCACAGTAGCCTGGCTCTTGTCTATCCAACTCAATACATGTTTTCCAGTGAGTGCAATCACGGGAAGGTTTCAATGTTTTTAGGCTTCCTCATGTTTACTTTATCGGCAAAACAAAAAAATGCTGATAGAAAACAGGCTATTAAAAGTGATGGCACAGAACCAGCAATTTGAGGTTGGATTTTTTTTCAGAGAAAGGGCCACCAAAGAGATTGTAAAGTTGCTACCAGGATATGTAGGCTTTATCATAGCACATCACGAAAAAAAAGATAGGAAACTTGACAAAAAACTATACACAAATAGTAGCAAAATTTGATCCTGTAACGGAAAGATAGCAGGAGTTTCACTCCAAGGTAGAGATGTAGTAGTTGAGAGTAATTAATTATCCTGGTATTTGTCTTACAAGTTGACTAACGAATGTGAAAAAATTCTCCGCACTTGATATGTAACAAAAGAATATTATTTAAAATAAACTCTGTGTTGTTTATTTCACAGTCTTGAAATAATTTAGTTACCTCATAACTTTAATGCAAGGCAAAGTAATCTGCTAATTGATATTTATTCCAGATAACACAGTCATTTATTATCTCACACCCTCTTATGTAACACACAACATCTACCATTTCCATGCCAGTATGTAACGTTTAGAGAAGACCTCTAGCTACTGTTACTAGTCAGCTTTTTTTCCTTTCTGATATTAAGCTATAAACATCACACACTGAAGTCAGAACACACTCACAACATTTTGTACTGAAATGTTTTTCCCCACAAAATGATACTTCAGTTTCTGTTCCATCATTACCTAATCTAATTCCATGTTTGGAAACTGGTAATGAAAATAAAGATATCTGCACATTCAGAACCTTGTATCCAATTTCTTGTTGGAAGGTTTATTGCTGCTGTTGTTTACCAATGGGATTATTTCCAAAGAAATAAGAGCTATATTCCTATGAGAAAATGCTCAAAATTAATCTGGAACTATATGAACTTATGAACTTTCAACTGATTTCATACAGAAGGGCTGAGTCTTCACAATGCTGAATGAAACCAGTTTGATTCCTAGTGCAGAAACCAAAGATAGGTGTCTGGATATCTGATTTTATCTACAGAGGAAAAAATAAGAAACAACTCTTTATAAAACATAACATCAAAATAAAAAAAACTTGCCTCCGATTTCCTCTTTCAAAAAAATTTGCATATATTGTCTTTGCAAATACTTATTTCCTTCTTTGGAGCCTTACATATGCTTTTTAAAAGCTATTTGATACTAGCACAGCCAGGGGTTGATTTTCTCCCTCCTTGACACTGTTTGGTCTGTTCCTGCTGCATCCCTGCTTTAGAGAGCTGCTGGTACATGCTCATAAGAGAATACATACTGCCATAACATGTGAAAAGGATACATGACGTGCAATCCTTTGGCAATGCTAGAAACTGCTTGAACTGCCTGGTGGTGCTCCTGGCAGCCATCACATTCCTCCTCTTTATCTCTCTGAGGACATCCTGCATATGCTACCTTGTGTCTCTTGTAGTCCATTCATAGGAAATTCAATAAAAGCATCTTCAGAGCTCTAAGCAGTGTTATGGATTTGCTTTCTTTGTATAGAGTGGCCTTTTCATTGTGCATGGTGTTACCCAGACTGTGCTCTGTGCCAGTCTCCCGTTCTCAAGCCACGACAAAGCTCAAAACCTACTTTTAGGTAATGTGAAAGTTCAGAAAAACAATGAAAAACATGGAAGCTGAAGAATAAACAAGGCTGTTATAGGTTTCTTTAAGCAGGAACAGCTTTCGTATACCGTTCCTTTTACAACCGGTCACCCACCTAAATGTTTACATTTCCTTAGCTTTTCAAAGCAGTGGACTACATGGCCATGGAGACATAGGAATTGGGTATGGAGACTGCTTTGTATATCACTAAAATTCACCTTAAGCCAGCAAAAACTGGCTGTTGAATTGCCTGTTTGAAACCAGAACGTTGAGCTGGCTGAAATTCTTCAAAACTGGTATCATCTCATAATGTACTGCAATTTCCAATAAATACTGTTCTTGCAAGTTAGAAAATCTCAGGTAAAATATCATATGAACAAGTTTACGGAAGCATAGAAGAATGTTAATGCCTAAGGCCATGAGGCATTGTTGCTCCCCATGTTATTTAAATTTCATGGATAAACAGGCAACTTTTGTTCCCAAGGTAATAATAACACAGCATTTCTCATGAGTGGTAAATCTACTCCTTTTTTCATTCTTTCCCCTCTCTCTTCCTGAAGCATGCACTTAACCCTATTACAAAGGAAAACCTACCACTCTCTGTTCAGGAACTAAGCCAAAGAACTTGTCAGGAAAATATAAAAAAGGCATCTTACTTTCATTAATACACTAAAATGTAATAAAAAAAGCCCTAGGACAAAATGCAGTAATTGCCAGCTGCCCAATTATTTTCTCATCCTCTTCAGCCCTCAACCCAATGCCTCTGTTAGGCTGCTGGCCAGTGACGTTTAAAGCATTGAAAATTTCCCAATTTCTGTGGAGATTTCATGTTGCAAAAATGTGCTCTTATGGACAAATCTGAAGCAAATATAAGAGTAAACTGGTATTATTTACTTTTAATGATGAGGGAGGCGAGACTCTTGCATGCTGTCGGCTCCTCCTCGGGTGTGTATCCATATTCGTAGAAAAATAGCTCAGTGATAGGAGGTTAGAGGTGGCAGAGGACAATTTTCGGTTCCCAATTAACACTACTGAGCCATGAAAGCCTTGTCTACCAGGCGCCATCACATACAAACTATCCTCCCACTGCACAGGGCCCTTGCTCTCTGCAGAGTTCAGTGTCTCCTGACTTGCTCAACAGTGTAAGCAGAGGGATCATTAGTTATGACTGGTAGAGTCTAGGAGATAATGTTGACTCTTATTTCAGGAACTATTAAGCTATAAACACTGCTCTGAAAGCCATTTATCTGCATTTTAAGATAAACAGAGAAGCTACTCAATTAAGTAGATTGCAAGAAATAAGCTACAGATGCCAAAGTGAGTGACTTTTAAATTCCAAAAAGGAAAATCTCTGCATTTAATAAGCACAATTTTATCCCGCAAAATTACTGACATAGAAGTTCATAAGCAGCGCAGCTTAACCACTCTGCAATGTCTGATAAAGAAAAACAAATCAATGTGTAATTACAAAACAGTTAATTCCAAGCAATGCAAATTACATACACTTAGAATTTGCAAGTTACTACTGCAGATACCAGTTCCAAAGTACAGCATTATGAAGTGGCAATCCTTGTAGGGCAGTATTTACATTTTATCTCCACTTTGCTACAATTTGAAAATGAGATGCTATCCCAGACCTATGTAAATGAGAGAAATGCTGAAGACGTCACGCCTGAATCTGCACTTGCTAGAGAGAACATTCTTACCAACATAAGCAACAAAATATGAAATTATTTTCTCCAGTTTTACCAGCTAGTCATTTTTCAACTGAATACTATTAGTCTATTTGGACATATCTCCATGAGATCCAAGATACCAGTTTAATAAAATTTAAAAAAAAAAAAAGGAAAGAAAAAAAAAACAACAAACACAAAACCAAAACAAACCCCCAAACAACTAAAAAGCATACACACAAAACAGTTTCAAGTATCCTTTAAAAAGATATAAAACATAAGACACTCAAAGCATCAGGAAAGGGATGGATTTTTTCTTTTTTTCGGTAACAAAAATGAAAAACCTGATCTCTCCTCGCACTTCCAGATGCCAGAGCTTTTCAAGCCCGCTCTGAGGTCAGACAGGGGAACACGCAGGTGCACAACATGCCGGCAGCTGAAAGCTTGCAAGGTTGCACTGGAATCTGATCCACCCCCCCTCCACATTCCTGCAGGCATTATAAACGCTCCCTGAAGGAATATTACCCTAATGCGGACTAATTTTCCGCAAACAGCCCCAGCCTCATTAAACCTCTCCTTTATCAGCATTGTTCAAAGCAGTATTTCTGGTAACATTGAACTCCCTTATGCCCACCTAAAAAGAATAGAAAATCCTTTTATGTTCTCTCCAGTATCATTTCTCCTATTCAGGTCCACTGGCACTACACAATAGATTCAATAAAAATATTCAGTTTCATCATATGGTAGAAATGTCCTAAAGGCTATGGCACAGGGATTAAGAGAGAGAGGTTACATTTCCATAGGTAAATATAGAGCAAAGAGACTGCTCCCCAAACAGGGTTTGATAGATTTCTACAGGTGACTCACTTCAGAAAGCAGGTAAGCCCAAGCGAATTAGCAGAACAGTATTCCTAAAGCATGTGTTTTCCTGGACCCACAATTCCTCACACTCCCAAAATACTCTTGTACCCTACTACCCTAGGGAAATCCTCTTGCCTTTAATTGGATCACACAGGCTCTGTTCTCTTAACACGAATAGCTATTGCCATTAAAATGATTATAAAATTTGAAAGTGTTTTCACCTAGCTCTACTGTGGAGTAAAAAAAAAAAAGACTCCGCAAAAGACTCTGCTTATCATTTAAGCACCCTGCAAAGCAGCATAACATAAAAGTGAGCTTATGACGTGCAGAAACCAAAAGAAGATCCTCTTCTCAAAGCAACGACTACCTATGTGACCTTATCCCAGATGCTCTGTGATGCAGCTTGCCCAAATCACTGCAAATCACTGATGCAAAACCAATAATGTTCTTTTGTAAGTGTTTCTGGTTTGCAGACAAAAATCATTATTAAAGGACAGGCACAAGAATACCATCTGCAGGCATTCCTTTTTCACCTGCTCCATTGTCCTGAATGGCCTGAAACTCCAAAGGCAGCAGAGGATAACAAAGTACAGAAAGGAGATGCAGCCAGAGGATATCTGCCTGTCCTAACCACACGCTCCAATAACAAACCTGAAACGATAAAACCAGTTGTACCATGAATTGCTTGTTCTGAGGAAAAGAGCAGACCAAACAGTGCTGTATCTTTCAGGGATCCCAAAAGGAATAAAGACACTGAGAAAAGGAAATACAGGCAAAAGCACAGGGGGAAGGCAGGCCGTGCATCTGAAGTTTTAAGCCAGTTCAATTTCAGCTGATAAGGATTCTTTAAAATAAATATATAAATAAATATATATATAATTTATATATTACATATATAAAATACATATTCTAGCTAAACAACAAATAAATAAAGAACTAACTAACCTATGAGGGCTTCAAATTGGAGGAACAAAGAATTAATTACACTAAAGAAATCACTGTGAAAACAAAATAATTTGAAAAATGAAAATACTGCTACTATTCAATATGATTATGTCAATATAAGCAATGTAAATATGAAAGCTATGGTACTCATCACCACTCTTCACACATGCACAATGAATACAAGTCTACAGTATAATACTTTGATTGCACGCAACTAACTATAAAACAAGGAACTTCTGAAACGAGAATTGCTGTTTATGAACAGACTTACTAAATCAGCCAAAGCAATAGCTCTGCACAGGATATCAGTCGCTCCCTGCTCTGGGCTGCTCAGATACAGACCATACTGAAGAGACACAACACGCAATACTGCGGAGTGCACATGCTCTGATGTCTGCATGGTGCTAAGCACAACAAGAATGACTGCTTATGTTCCCCCCACCATGCTAAAAGAAAAATCTAAGTATCATATTTTAAATCATATATAAAAAACCCCCAAACCTTTCCCATAATTTATTCTTCTGTTCTTCAAATCACTACCTCTTTCTCATTTTCCTTCAACCTACTTTCCTCCTTAATTTTTTAGGCATTTAATTTTTCTTAGTCTTTTTTTTTTTTTTTTTTAGCATTTGTTTCTTTCTTCATGGAGTCTTCTTCTAAATAAACCAAGTAAGTTTCTTTCCAAAAATACATTTCTCCCCTACTTACTGCTCCCTGAACTGCTTCCTTCTCTCTCTCAGTTGCCTTTCTTCTATTCTCTTTTATAACCTGATTTCCTCTCCCACTCCCTCACTCCTCCAACTTTCCAATGATGCTTTGACAAGCTCACAGGTATTTTTCCCCTTTTTCCCTTAGGTACTCCTCACTACCTGAATGGTTTATGTCAAAACCATCTGATCCAGACTCCTTCCTCAGCCTTTGTGCACATGTCCTGCTTTCACATCCCTTCAAAAGCACGTGCAATATGGACTCCCAATCCCAAACCAGGCACTGGTTGCTGCCAGATGTTACGTATTTGTACACCCAGCACAAAGTGACACATTCAGTCCTCTACAGGAGGGCAACCTCCACATGTCCTTCCCGTTGGTCTTCATGCTCCCCTAGGAAGAGAAGACCTTGTCCCTTGCCAGGTTTCCCCCTGGGAAGGCCCTGAAATCACTGCTGTGAACCAAAACAAGGGCAAGAGAACCACCTGTAGGAGAATAAAAAGCAAACTGGAAACGTAACAGCCCTCTTGATGTGATGCACTGGTTGCCATGTCATTAGGTGTCGTGACAAGCTGCTTTGTCTTCCTTGATCAAGTTGTTTGGGGTTGGATTTTTTGGGTTGGTATGGTCTTTGGAGAAGACCCAGACAAGAGAACAGAGGCTGCCATCCATTTATTTCAACTGAGATCCCATCTGAAGCTCACCAAGCTTCCATTAGCCCATTCAGATTAATTAGAAACTTTGACTTCAGCAAAAGTTAATGAGAAGTTACAACTAATGCCAGCAAAATCCAACAGCGTGGGTCTTTTTGAGTCCTCACATGATATTGCAAGGAAGTGGCTATGTCACGGATATGAATTTAAAAAATCAAAAATTACATTTGTCTTTCCTTGTTCTTCTTTTTTACCTATTTTAAAGAGATGGAAATTGTGATCTAGCTGAAGTTTCATTTCTATCAGCTCCAGTCAATCTCTAAAAATACTCCAAGTCATAAGAACAAGGGGCCTACAGCAAATATGGTTTGAAGCTGAGATGCTGTGTAATTTCAGAGAGAAAGAAAAATATTTTCCCAAGCTTTCAACTTTTCATTTGTATAAAATAGCTTATTTTATAGCTAGGTAAAGATGTAGAATTAAACTTCTTCATTAGTGTAATGTACTGTAACTCACTATAAATACTGTTAACATAACTAAATGCATGAATTGTGCAACATTTTCCATCAGAATATGTAAGGGAATAGACGCCAAATATAGGGTAAAAAAATATAAGAAGTCAGTTTTCTTCTATAAAATAGCAGAATTCTTAAAGAATGTGTTGGTGGTCAAGTCTCTGACAAATAAGAGGTTGTTTCCATGCTACACAGCCCAATTATTGGTCTGACCAACTTTTACTAAGGAATAAGAAAGTGTTTGGATATTCTGTAAATAAGCACAGGGAATATTCTTTTCCTATAAAGTAATCTGAAATTACTCCCTTGCAACTTGTATTTCTCATTGCTGTTCTTTTAATGCACCACGCTAAATTAATTCTCTACTCAACTCTGCAATAGAGGAATGATTTTCTACAGCCCTTTCCTGGGTGGAGACTACTGGATAAAACAACCAGCATCAGTGAGTCGCAGCCAGATGGAGAAGGAAAAGGGTAAACCCAGTTTTTAAGGAGGGATGTCATGACTATAGACGTTCACGCACTCTTCTACATGTAGAAACATGCATTTCTACGCCGCTTTGCTTTCTGAAGTAGCTTCCTCTTGGACAGAAGGTGCTGGACAGAAGAACTACCTCTGTGAACTAAAGAACTGGGCTGATCTCCAGGGTATGGAAAAAATCTTTCAAAAAGGATGTTCCCCATATTGATGGTGCCCAACACGGAGTTTACATTCTTTCCCCTAAGTTACCACCATGCCCAAGGACACAATCAAAAGTTTTAGTAATATGTTCAGCAGAAAATTAATGTAAATGCTTAAATATGTGTGACATCAGAAAATATGTCAGTTTTAATAAGTTTCTGCTGTAAAATATACCATAGTTAGGTTGTAAGTAATTAACTAATCTTACTCAAAATCTATTTCTTCACAATACTGCACTTGCAGGTCTATATATATCTGCAACGCCTGCTCTGCTCACTGACAAAAATGCCACACACCGCAGTAGGCACATATCCAAGAATGCCAATCAATTCAGCTGCAACAGTGACTTTTTGCCAAACTGATAGCAAGCTATGGTTGTAGGATCTTCTTTAGGAACTGAGCTACAAGTCATGCATTCCAGCTGCTGGATTGTATCAAGAAAGGAGAGTATTTACTGGGGGCAGAAACTTCATGGGTACTCTCTGCTACCTTTATCTTGGAAGTTGGTTTAAAACTGAAGTTTAAAACCCTGACTCCTAACATGAGAAAAATATGAAGCTCGACATCAAGCCTAGAAATTGTGGAGGTGTTGGTAGAATATACACATTACTTCTGCACTAAACGTTACGGACCTAACCTCAAAACAAGCAAAAATGAATCTTTTAATAATTACTTGAAAGAATGAGTTTAATAAATTTATGTTCCGAAAACTTCAGAATATATTCTTAGAGAAAAAAAAAATTACTCTCTTGTACAATCATCTATGTACTTTTGACACTCAGCAACAGAATTTCTTATATGAAAATAATCGTCAAAATCAACAAACCCAGGAAGCTACACTTAAAGAAGGAAGAAAGGTGCCAGATGTCCATGAAAAAGTATTAAAAAGAGGAAGAGTTAAATACAAAAAACCCCTGAATTAGCACATCCTGCTGGCTGCAGTTTCAGTAGGATGTGATACACTTAGGATAAAGACATACATATTTGTTCAGTTTTATTCTCAACAGCACTGTTGATGTGAGTTATTAAATTTGGGTGGATTCAATTCCAAAACTGGCTATGTTTCAGGAGAGAATCAGTGATTTCAGCAAACTGTTTACACATCTTTAATACAGGACATGATCTTAAATCTTTACCCCTCTAAAAATCCTGAAGCTAGAGAATGAAATCCTGGGTTTACTGCAAGCGTTGCTAGTTTTGCCAACACCTCCAATGGGTTTAGGATTTCAAAGCAAGAGCTCATATGTGCAGAATTCCTCTTGCTTTCTCTCTGTCAGTCAGAGAAAGTCAATTAGAACATTTATGTACTGAAGTAATTCCCCTGTTTCTCACCTAGACCTTAGCTCCCACGGAAAATAAACTGAGTTCTGATGTTAAAAATGAAGGTGAAATCAAGCCCGCCATGCCCTGTAATAGAATTATAGGTCCTTTTTGCCTTTCACATTCATTGTTCTGCAGCCCATGAAATACTAGGGAGCCCTAGAAAGAAGTCAAAGCCCTTGACTTTAAAACCTCACACCCATTCAGAAAGAGATTATTTGGAACAGCAGTATTCTAGCATCATATTTCTGGTTCCCTTCACTATTATAAAAAGTTTTCAGGTTCAGCAATAATATTAATCAAGCGTTTTAAGACCACCTTTTCCTTTCCCTGCAAAATTGCTCCCTGTTAGAGCTCTCAGGAATTTTTGTTTCTGTCGAAGGCAAATGCAGTTTCTGCCCATAACAATGGTGGCAAAATGGGGCTCAGCACACTTCTACCAAGGATCAGATGTACTTTAGATAGATTGCTGTATTAGAATACCTTAAACCAGAACACTGTCAAATTAAAAATGAAAAAAACCCATGCTTTTCAGACATGCTTTCAAGAAACGAGCATAATCAATTTACTCTGTATGTTGCATTTTTTACACAAGTCCAATGAAAAAAATTCTTCCTCTTTTTTTTTCTATGCTTCTTTTAGAGACCTTTCAAAATAATTATGTGAACAAGGAAAAAAAAAAGTGACAAACTCTGAAAAACAACTATGAGTCATCCATCTTACAGAGATGTGGTGAGAACTGGGGAGAATTATTTACAAAACAGATGCACTAGAAAATTTGCCTTAAAGTCATCTCCCTGTGCCCCAAAGAATTTCTCCCTCCTAATCCTTCTGTATGTTGATGTGTTATATCTGTTGCTTAGTTTGTCCTATAGCAAACATGGGTTGTCCCAGCAGTGTCTCCTTTCCAGCCCTGTCACCCTCTGTAGGAGAATGTCAGCTCAATACTCCTTCTAAGTTGGCTGACAAAAGGGTCATCAAACTCTCCCAAACTACACCACAGAACTGTCTGACAGGTGGAGCCCAACCTGTCTTCAATAAAGCCAGCCCTGAGATTTTAAGAAGCTGATATTCAGCTTCATCTTAATAAAAGGTTTCCAGGAGTTCATTCAAGGAGAAGAGATGGAGGACAACGTGCTCAAGCAATTAGCCCTGCTTACGACATTCTCAACCCCCCTCAGCAATTAGGATATGGACAAAGCAGTCTGCATCCACAGTGCCTCCAACCAGGGAGCTCTTCCTGCCAAAAGAAACACCTATATCAAAATTCCTGGGCCACCAGGGATGTGTAGGTGTTTCCCCCCTTGTCATTTTCTAGATCATTGGCTAAGGGACTGCTTCAACTTCTAATCCCAAACCACATGTGCTGGGACTTCCCTAAACTGTAAGTATTATTGTTAAAGAAAAACAAACGATGGAAATCTAAACATAAATAACCCCTAGAGATCAGATTTGTATCTGACTCAGGCTGTAAACAAAGCAAAATTGGAGACTGGCAGATTTAAGGTAGGTTTCTTCTCCTCTTGTTGTAGCCATTAAAACCTAGCCACCAGAGCTTCCTCCCACATAACCTGGACACATATTTCAGATACAAAGAATCACCTTCTGGATCTATCTTTCCAAAACATCTTAATTTTAAAGCATTTTTCACTCTCTTTTGGCTATGGACATTGGGCAGACAGCTAACGTTTAGGTGACATATTTTGTACCCCTGTGGTTCGGATACACTCTTCACTTTTTGCACTTTGTGGTTCACAAAGGTATGAATTATAATTACTCCTTTTCTGCTTACATTTCACAAAAAAATCCAACCCCAAAACAAAAGTAAAAAAAACCTTAAACCCCCAAAACAACCAAAAAAACCCCCACCAAACC
Organism: Thinocorus orbignyianus; assembly: GCA_013400375.1. NCBI lineage: Eukaryota > Metazoa > Chordata > Aves > Ciconiiformes > Thinocoridae > Thinocorus > Thinocorus orbignyianus. The sequence continues at coordinate 57,805 of VXBW01005253.1, forward strand.
CAGGACACAATTATCTGAAACACAGGATACAATATCTAAAACGCTCAAACCCCATGTACTGCTTTGATGCCTGTCGCCAAAGCTAGACATAATGATGCTCTTTAGCCAGCAGTGGTCCACAGGACATTGCTAGAAATCTTTCATCACAAAAAGCTGCCTAAAGCACAACCTCTCCATCCTCCCGTTCCAGAGGTGTGTGTTTCAGACCGCGGCAGATTTGCTCATTTTAAGCAGCAGCTCCGTGACACAACCCAGAGGCCGAAGGAGATGTAAACTATTTACCCTGCCTCCGTGTACATTATTTTTGCAAGCCGGCAGACTGGCCTCTCTGGGCCATATTTGTTTATAAGGCAAGTGTTCCTCACTCCCGCAGGGTGCTCATCGAAGGAGACGCCCGGGAGTTTCTGTTTGAGGAAAGCCACTAAGTGATCCACATTTTTCATGTGGAAGATGCTTTGTTTTACCTTGAAAACAGCATTGAGAACTAGTACAGCATTTTCCCTGAAGAACCTGGTGTCACCAATGCTGCTGCCATGTAAGTAAGAGGAGAACACACTCATAAAGAAGAGTTCATATGGAAACACTAAAAAACTTTGAAAAGCAGTCAGTTAAAATCTCCATGGTCTGGTTTCACACATATGCTGCATGTTATTTATCTGTCTATATCTTTATCTAACTTTCACTCCTGCCTTTGTAATACTTCTTCCTGGATGGTAACTAAAAAAAAAAAACAAAACCAAAAATTGGAAATAAGCATAAATTAAGCAATGGAAGCTTCCTTCAGTAACATCCCAACCAAGCTGCAAATGTTACTTTGAATGCATATTGTTCAGCCCAAAATATTTAATTATTTTCTAGATTATTTACTACTTGAAATCGTTATATTTTTGGTTCTGTTGCTTAGATCTAGGTCAGTATTTACACACAAATGTTATTTTGAAAGGAAAGTATTTACATTTTACTGAGAACGACTTGTACTAATTTTCAAAAATCCTGGTTTTATTTAGTTAAAACTATAAGTTATACATGACTCAAATTTGTGAATACTGTGGGCCTAAATCCAAACATTTTTCTGGCAACCTATACTGTCACACATTTTCTAATTGCCTTAACTTTTTCAATCAGTTCTATCGACCATATCACTTTCCAGTTTTCTAGGAGATAAATTAACTACAATGATGAAAAATCTAATATAGAATTTCCTATTGTATATACAGATTTTAATAGGACTGTTGGTCTCAGACTGAAAATAAAAACAAGGTAAAACTAAATAAAAGTGCCTTTTTTTTTCTAAAGTAGAAATTCTATGGAATTAGCAGTTAGAAAATTCATAGGAAGTCATAGTAGACACTTGTCACCATAATAATGAGATCATCACTTAAATATCTACAGTGGTATGATAAAAATCAAATAAAGCTTCATTAGATGTGAAAATAAAGTGACATAATGTGTCCTAGTCATCATTCCACCATCTTCTCGGTATTCAAGACTTTATCACCATAAGCAGCATATCATTAAGAAATACCCATTTCACCAATTCACCTCAGAAGTTTGGTCTCACAAACATGCCAACGATTCATTTAGAAGTAATCCTGGGTTTTAATAAGGCTCAAGGCAAACCACAATCTCTTCTCTTTTTTTAAATACATAAGGAGGCCGCCGCTCCACATCAATGGTTAAATCCCAGGGTTGAAATAAGGGTTTCAGCCACAGCTGGGGCCAGCCCTGCTGGATAAAAAGTATCACAGAGGACACACTGAGTATTTCCCATGGAATCACGGAAAAGAGGTATTTTGAGAAGGAGGGAAAGAGTCTCTTGTAGCTCTCCTTCAGAAGCAAACCCTACAGTGAATCACTCAAGTCTTTTCACAACATCCCACTTTGTGAAGGCTGACTTTGCTACTTGCAATTTACTTATTAAGAGACACCAAGGAGGAAATAACTAACTCATATAAAATTCAGGTGGGCCAAAAAAGTAAGGCTAGCTAAGGATCTTGTTTCCCTTCTCACTGCTGTCAGTGAGAAAGTTTCATGCAGTATGCAAACTTCTTAGGGGAAATTATTTCTGTTTCCACCGCAGCTTCACTTCTATTAGCACAGTGCTGCTTGAGGTTAGTATTGAAGGAGATTCCTTTCAACCTCTGTGTGGCTCTCTGTGCAACGTAGCTATGAGTATTTAACATCTGCATTTGGCTAGCAGAACAACTACCATCTTCAGCTTCAAATATTAGACAAAATTAGCCTTAGTTAAATGGTAGAGCTGATACACTAATTGTCCATTAAACTTCATGGCTGCCGTAAGAAAAACCTTCCAGTTCTGACAACGTGCCTTATCCCGGATTTGGACTTCTAAGGGTAACTTCAGCATGCTTCTCACAGCACACTACTGTCAACAACCGCTTGTCACTCCTCTATTTTCAGCCCACCTGGCAGGGTCATTACTTAAGCCAACAGAAATATTTTTTTCATTAACATTTTCAGAGTATTAAATACCTTTAGAAGATTAAAATGTATTAGATGTCCAGCATTTGTTTCTATTTTTCAACATTTAGTGTTCAAAATGTCAGTCTTAAGCTACCTTCTGTGGGATATTTTGCTGTTAATATAAAGAAAATATTTGGATAGAGTACATATAAAGTCTATGGAGCGAATCTTAAATAATTGCTACTGACTGCAGTGACTAGAAACACAAGGAAACTTAAGGGAATTTATAGGTTTACTTTGAATAGTTTAATATATTACTTTTCATAAATGCTTTCCCCTGAAAATGGGACCAAATTATGCAAGGCTTTTTATTCTCTGAAGAGATCTGTACTTTACATTACTATTACCTGCTAGGATAAGACTGCATGCTCCCCAAAGAATAATATGAGAAGACTGAAGCAAATCTCAGCAGAACAAGAGTTAAACATTGCCAAAAAAACACCTACAAAGAGCACCTCTTCATTCATCAGCTTGGACCCTCATTTATATAACTTTAAATGAAAGCTATACCCTGAACATGGGGGTTTATAAGTATAATGCTTATTATTACAGCATTATAAGTGAAACTTGTCCACCCTGGAAGTGTTCCTGCTTTTGCAAAAAAAAAAAAAAAATGTCTGTACTTCAGCTTCTTGTTGCCAACTGCCCAGACTGAAAAACAGCAGCAAAGGAGCAGAAAAGAATGGCTCCTATTTTTTCTTTTGGGTGTTAGTTTCATGTGTTTGGCAGTGGGACTTACTTCCATGCTCTACAGATCAGAGGCAAAACAGCTATTTGAATTGTTTCTCCATTACCACCTTTCTGTCACCCAGAGGTTCACCTTTATTCATTAACAGGAGGAAGAGATGGACTATGGAGGGCTGAAATCCGCTCAGTCAAAACCGCCTTTTGTTTCTTAAAATACAGTGGGATTATTTCTGTAAGAGGACAGAATGCTGCTCTTTGCTGGTATTTTGTACAATAAATACAATAATGTATTTTATGATTTTAGAGAAGTTGAAAGAAACGATAACTTGGGGTGACTTTTGAGTCTAACCAGTTGAGCTTTAAATCGTTGTGCATGTTTCTACTACATCTTTTAAAATGAGATTCCATTTCTCCTCTCAGTCTCCTATGAGCTGACAGAAGTACAGCCTTCAAGTCAAAAGTCTAGTGTGAGTTCTCATACGCTGAATTGATGCTGATGGATACATTTGTGAACAGACACGTTAAGTGTATAGAAGCAGTGAGATATATTACATGAAGTGCTGAAAATCAAACTCAAAGCTCTGTCATTTCCTTCAGAAGGGATAAAACAACACAGTGGTCTTACTGAGTATTATTGTGGTGAAAGAATCCAATAGTACAGCTGTGTGAAAAACCCTAGACAAATAATCCTTGTTCAGTCAAAATTAGATACACTGCTAAGCCCCTTTACACTGCTTTGGTGAGAAGACCATTGCCCAGTTCCTGAATAGATTGAAGACATATTAGTGTTTAGCAAGTGTATTTAGAAGAGTCTTCAAATTATTTAACAGATCATCAAGATATTAGGATGTTTCCTCCAACTTACCAAAGTGATTAATGTGCATATGTTGACACCAAGATCTTCCAAGGGAGCACGAATGCCTTTGCATGGGAGATTACACCTCATTCCCCTCTGCATGCTACATGAAGATGTATATTGCAGATTTGAGTAAAAGACAAGTCTTGGCATTGCTCAGAAAAGCAGCTGGATTGAACCATGCGTAAATTTATCCCACAGTGTTTTTTCACATCTTCTGAATGGTAAACAGTCACCTCAGTCATCCTTTCAAGCAAAATCAACAAAGGAGCTAATCCTGATTAGGTCTAACATTGTCTGAATCACATTTATGTTCACCCTGAAGAAATAGGTCAGAGAAGTTAATCCAGCCTGTAAAAACATCTAGAACCAGAAAACCTATTAGCCAAAGGAAAAGTCATATGCCCAGTCACCTGACAAAAGCCACAGGCCCAGTCTTAGCAAGAATTTAACCACTGGCCACCTCTTCAACATCCTTCCGTTCCTCTCTCTCTTCTTTCCTAAGTTGCTCACACTAACAAATAGCTAAGGATACATAAAGGAAGCTGAATTGCATCCTTGTATCCAAACCGAGTTATTAAAAGAAAAAGTGAATTTTGCTCAAGAGTCTTAATATAAAGGTCTGAAAGAGGAGCAAGACTCTGTAGGGAGAAGCTTCTCTTAACAGAGTCTTTCAGTGGAAGGTGAACAGGGAAAATAAATCCAAAAAAAGCCTTTCAGGAGAGCGGTGTATAAAAGCCAGTTCTCTTTAAGAGCAACCAGGGCAGCCCTAAGTGGATCGAAGGGAGAACCAGGTTTTATTCACCTTCAGACTTGACCAGACATGGTATTTCACTGCTCACAAACTGGCTGGACAAGGAAATCATGTGCTGACAGTTTGGGTATCACCAAAATTAAATTGTCAGCCTTACTCTGAGATCAGTCACCTAATGAATTATTTCAGCTCATCTAGAAGTGTTCCCTGCTAACGGCCAGCAAGCAAAGCTGCTGGCTTGCTCATTTCCTTCTGTGAATATGCCCCAACACACCTGAATTTTACAGCAGAAACAAGGGAAAATCCAGAACCCTGCTGCTAACCTTACTCCTTATAATAAAATCACGGCGAGATCTTTTTTTGCAGACCTTTTTTGGGCCATTTTCCAGGATGAAGCAACAGCTGTCTTTGTTAATCTCCTCACAGGCAAAGAAAATTTTCAAGATTAATTGCTCTGATAGAAAGCAGAAGTTTGGGTTTTTTTCTTCACTTTGCCAGTGTTGCTTCTCCTGGAGTCAAGTTTCTGATCCTGGAGGCACATCCAACTGTGAATTAATTACAGGTTTGATAAACTGTGTACCTGTTGTTCACAGAGACCAGGAGTGGTAAAGTTAAAAAAACCTTTTTATTTCCTAGAAGCCCACAAATTAAGTTCCCACTACTCTAAGTAGGCTAATGTGAGGCAATCGCTGATTTCTTTCTATGGTTTGAAGTGCAGTGAAAGGAAACCTCAGCTGTAAATTGGGCTTTGGCAGAGCACAAGGGCCTGAAAACACAGCAGCCCTTGCAGGGAAAGAGCTTCCAACTAATTTATGAACCAAAGTAGCAGAGACCATAGTCCTGACTGGTGGATGAAATGGGCGATGGGTGAAAACCATGCTGCTCAGGATGTCATCCTTTTTAATTAGGACATTTAACAGATGAATATGGCCAAGAACCAGAATTGCCTGTTCTTGTTTAAGAATAAGCTCTCCACCCAAACAAAGTATTAATGTGTCACACTGTATAATAAATACATGACTTGCTATACAAAGAAGTGTAGTCGAATGGCTTTGGCCTTGTCTCGAACTAATTTATTTTAAGTCTATATATAACAAGTTCCTCTGACAATGAATTGTGTAACGTCTACAAGACAAAAAACGGCACACTTTGTTAGCTACAGAAAGACAGGTGGACCGACAGAAACTTCCACTTAGTGCTTTATTGGCTGCCTGCCATGGTTTGAATGGGGGCAATTATGAAAAAATTGAACACATGACTTTAATAAGCTTCAATATGGATGGCTGTCTGGTGGAAAGAGAGTTTTTACAATAAGTTACTCTGGGTCTAGTCTTTGCTGCTAGGAACAAATTTGTTGTTTCAGATGTCAATCACATATTCCCGGTATTATTTGAAAAGGTTAGCAAGATCACTGACATGTGAAACTGCGGATGACAGGAAACAGCCGCGGCACCGGTTTGCCTCCATGCTCTGTGAGATAGCAGCCTCCGCCGTGCTGGTGAGGAGTACCTCCCTGGGAGCAAAGTGGATGTGGCAGCAGCACCCAGCTCCAGGAAAGCACATCTGAGAGCAGCCACCGGTGCTGCTGGGGGCTCAGTGGCAGCCCCTGCAAGTGCACTCCTCTGATGCAGAGGCAGTTGTTAATATAGTGTCTCCCCACAGCTGAGCACTGAATACTTTCCAGATAAATGAAAACCAATCTTATCAAATATCTAAGATCTACATGGCTTGATGCCAAGATGTCCTTCACATATTTTAGAATTCAAGCTGCCACCTCTGGCATTTGAGTTAACTACAAATAAGATGGCAAATAAGGCATCCCTTCACACAACCCCCAAGGCGAGGGAGGCATCGCTGTAGTAGTTCCTACTTGTTCCATGTTTTGAGTAGTTCAAATGAAAGTTGAGGTCTGGATGAACCATCAAATCCCCTTCACAACCAATTCTCCTCCCTCCCCAGTCGAGAACAATTTTCCTTTTAGAAACAACTCACTCATACGTCGCCGCAAGGAGACTGCCCTTTCAGCAATAAAGGTCTGTGGGGAACTTCTTCAGGACTGAAACAGCACATCGATGGGGAAAGCAGTGTGACATCAGCCCTGCTGTCTGCCTGGCTTATGCGCAGAGATAGCCAGGCTTGCTGGAGCCTCTCACATAGGAGTAAGAGCAGAGAGCCCAACCAGAGAAAGAACAAGAGCAGCAGCAGTCCCAGTTCCCCATGGAAACTTTTCCCATGCCCCAGCAGCACAAGTAGCAGGACAGATATTCCCTGGTCTCCCATCCCCACTCCCACCTAACAACTCCAGCTCCATCCCTCCCCTGCCAGCACTGAGGATGCACCAGTGCCTATATTACTAATAACATCCTGGGTCAGCTCTGCACTACTTCACACGTGCATTTTTACTCTGTATTTATACATATGTTCATCCAAATATAACACTCACCATAACTGTTTAATAACAAAGATGTGCTTAAATAGCCATATCTAGTAATACATGCTAGGACTGAAGGCTTGTATTTTCAATCCTATAACATCTGTGGTAAGACGTGCTATAGCAACTGCAGATTATTCTACCTACTTTCAAAAATCAAAGAAAACCCTGTTCCATTCCCTGAGAAATTCTGGAAAGCTGCATCACCTTTGGAGTGGAAATTAAGAGGAACTGGCTTTGTCCATGAGGAGGACCATGCCATCACACTCAGCTACAACAGTACAACTATCTGCAAGTTTGTTTTCCTGAATGTCTGTTGCTTCTGCCTATGCTGTTCTTGCCTGCTTAGGTCATCCTCCTGGATATGCATTTGTGAGGAGCTGTGCATGCACACTGCAACCTTTCATATCTCCAGGTTATTTGTTCTTAAACCATACAAGTGCATGACTTATAACAATCACGTACAATATAAAGTACCTGTTGCTCTCCCTTGGTTACCACTGAGTGATGTTAGCAATGGTAATTTTTACTTTCACAGGTTTAATGCATTTTCAAGTGTCACCCCAGGAATTACTATATTCTGTAATTTCAACTTGGCTCCAAATTACTTCATCTGTAAAAAGAGTAACAATTATTAACAACAGGAACAATGTGTATTGATGACAAATCCATGAGACATTTCTGACACACGGTAAATTCAGTGAGGACAAGTCCAAACAATGCACAGTTATAATTTGCCACATCTATCGGGTTTGCATGGCAAGGTTTTGGTAATGGGGGCCTACAGGGGTGGCTTCTGTGAGAAGCTGCTAGAAGCTTCCCCTACATCTGACAGATGGACCCACCACTGGCCAAGGCTGAGACCATCAGCAATGGTGGTAGCGCCTCTGTAATTTAAGAAAGAGAAAAACCCCACACAATGGCATTTGCAGATGGAGAGAGGAGTGAGTCTATGTGACAGAAACAATTTTGCAGACACCAAGGTCAATGAAGAAAGAAGGGAAGGAGATGCTCCAGGTGGCAGAGCAGAGATTCTCCCTGCAGCCCATGGTGAAGACCATGGTGAGGCAGGCTGTCCTCCTGCAGCCCATGGAGGTGGAGCAGATTTCCCTACCTGCAGCCCATGCAGGACCCCATGCCAGAGCAGGTGGAATGGGAAGCATGGGAAGCCCATGCTGGAGCAAGCTCCTGGCAGGACCTGTGGATCAGTAGATTGGAGGCTGGAGCAGATTTACTGGCAAGGCTTGTGACCCTACAGGGGACCCACGCTGAAAGCAGTCCTGCAGGACTGCAACCCGTGGGGGACCACGCTGGAGCAGTTAATGAAGGACTGCAGCCCATGGGAATGACCCATATTGGAGAAGTTTGTGGAGGACTATCTCCAATGGAAGGGACCCCACGCTGGATCAGGGGAAGAGTGTAAGGGAGAAAGACAATCTATGACAAACTGACCACCACCCTCATTCCCTATCCCCCTGCACTGCTCAGGGGCACGAGGTACAGGATTCATCTGTTATTTCATAACATGGAAATTCTAACCTGACCTAATGAGCAACAGATAAAATAACTGAAAACCAAAATGTTTCAACATCACGCTTATAAAACACGTATTGAGGTAAATCTCTGGTTTACCGTTAGTAGCCCACCAAGCCAAAAGATCCATCCTCTGCAGAGCTCTGGTCAAGATAATCAAGATAATCTTGTTATTGGAATTCCAAGATTCCAACAATATTGTTCCATATTGTTTCCATTATTGTGTTCACATCAGAATATGAACAGAAGTTGGATCAGGCATAGTATCAGCCTTGGCAAGAGTCTGAAGTTCAGACTGTTATCAGCAGGGAGGAAAAAAAAAGGAAAAAAGAAAAGCAGCAGCTGAAAAAATGCTAAGGAACTCAGGATAAAATTGTTCTGAAGAGACACTGAAGCTTTGGAAAAAATGAGCCTAAAGTATTCTGCTCTTTCTTAACTCTGGAGACTAAGAATTTGCAGCAAGCCCTAGGCTAAATTAAAACATATTTTTATTACACACTGAACCTGACTCTGCAGTATGTTTCTTTGGTCATGATATCTTAATTTCAGAGGAACAAAGCAACATTAAAAACTGTTCTGTAACTCAATCCATGTTTCTTAATCTCCTCTGAGATTATTTTTAATGAAGGCAAGAAAACTTTTTCAAGTAAAATAATCCATAGTACATTTGTCTCCAGACATTTAATTGTTTAATGCAATTTCACCAGGAAGATGTTCAGTTTCATCTGTACAATCTTTCTTTTTTTTTTCCAAAAGACTAATCAATATTTTGAAATATAAAGCCACTTAGCTTATAAATTGCCTTGACTTTTTAAGAGTTATACTGAAGTTGTAACAAACAACACAATTGACCGTGTCTTCCCCCATTCAATGTATGTGATTCTCTTGCTTCTGCCAGTTGGGATTTTGGTTGTCAGACTAATAAATTTTGCTTTCCAAAGCTCATTCTTCATGTACTGATGGAGAACTTTGCATTTAGCATAGAATTGCCACATATCACATGCAACCAAATTGTTTACTTATAGGGGAAGGTGGACAGCTATATTTTCAGTGTAGAGTGAAAAAAGATAATAAATACTCAAACAAATAAGGGCCATGCATGAGAAAGGAGATGGAGAAGGGGGTAAAAACAGTCAACTCTGCTGGACTGAAGCTGCCAGGTGATACCGCTTTATTAGTAAGAACAATAATGCTCTATGTATAGCCTAGATCTCTAACAGGCTAAAAAATGTTTCAAAAAAGGGAAGAAAAATACTATTTCTAAGAGTTCCTTCATGTCTCTTCTCAAGGGGTTTAAGGAAACAGATACCAAATGCTGACAATATTGCAGAAATGTCTTGAATTTCTCTATGGTCTGTGTCCACTGCCTTTCAGGGCAAATTTCCAAAGAAGCAACCCCAGATACACTGCTGGAGCAGGATACACTACGAAGACATGGAGTTCAGACACATCTCCACAGGTGTTTTGGAGGAATGCTTTGCCTGAAACCTGCCTTTTGATTATTATGGCTTTGGAGACTATCTGAAAAGAGAGACCTGACAAGGGCACTGAGCTTTGTTTAGAGAATGTAATCCTCATTCTCCCAGCTGCTGACGGGAAAGGGCCATGTTTTGCTTAAGTAAAGAATTACTTTCTTAAAATCAAGGATGAAAGTGGCAGAGAAGAGCAAATACCATCCCTAAACGGCAGAGTTAAAACACTCAACAGCTGACTGTTAACAACAGCAGAAACAGCTTTTTCTGTTCTACAATATATATCAAAGCAAATCTCTCTGCCAGGTGCCATTAGACATTATTGGGATATGAAAACTATGCAAATAATGACCTGATCCTGTGAGATATTGAGTTACTCCTTCTGTCAAAATGAATGGTGTGGAGGCTACTACAGATGTAACCTAAGCAGTGAATCACACTCCAAAGCCTACAAAGCATAAACTGTTCAGTGCTATACCAAGCATTATTTGAAATATTTCAAAAAGAAAGAAAAAAAGAAAAAAACACTGTTCGTTTTAAATAAAATTCAGGTATTGGATGAACATATTGCCATGAGCTTTGATTTCCATTACTCCTACAATACTGATAGTGTGACACCAAGGGAAAGATTGTTCACATTATTCACAGACTGATTTTTGCTCCCTTAAAGACCTGTATTCTTCCAGCTGCACACAGACCTATAGACTTTCAAACGTATTTCAATATTACAGGCTTGTAGTAAATAGAAATTGAAGCTTCCCAGTTCATTCCATGAAGCAAGTCTATGAATCTTTTCTTAAACAAAATCTTTGCCTGTAAGTTGAGGAGTTCATACTAGGTGTGCATTAGTTGTTATTCCTTTGAATATTCAACGTAGCTTGACCAAGTAATAAACCAGTAAACCTCCCCAGGATGTACTTCAGACTCCATGGACCTGAAGAGTTGAATTTTCTGAAACAGTTATCTCCAAAGAGAATATGCCAACTCAGTAGGACTTTTCCAGCAACCTCAGGTCCTATCTTCCCCAGGCTACAGCAGGCTGTGCAACAGCACAGGCAATGATACACTGTTGTTCATCCCAATACTTGGAAACACAGGCAGATCTGATGAAGAGTCAGAATGGGTGGAGACAACAGATCAAGCTGTGCTGAAATGTTGAAAAAACATCACTGGAGGGAAAACCAATAAGCCTGACAAGCAGGAGAAGTGACCTGAGAAACCAGGGTAGTGGGAATTATATAAACTCGTTCAAGAAGGGGAATGGGCTGGGTACAACTGAGTCAAGTGGGAACCAGACTCACTAGATGCTTCTCTATAGCTTAGCATGGTACTTTGGTTGCAGAATCTCATCACTCCTCTGTGGAAAAATCTTTCCGCAGGGCCCTGGCAAAATGTCCCGCCCTTTCCAAGTGCTAGACACATGGAGATTTGTAACCTATTATTTGTGCAATTTACTCTGTTCACTCAAGGGAAAAGTTTTGCGCAGTGGACATGCATGGTCATCGTGCTTTGGCACGATGGGTCTATGCACTATGTGACAAGACTTCTGTTTCCCACTTGCTTTTCTCAAGTCTAAACAATCACAAATGAAACCACAACATACTAAAACCACACTTAAAAGAAATCATCAGCTTACCCACCCACCCACCTTAGGAGATGACTGAATTAGTGTTCTGCAGGTTTGTTTAATTAGGGATACTTATTGTTGCCTGGAGAATCCTTTTTCCATTTTTGCCAGAAACTTAAAAGGTAGGTAAGGTAAATAATCAAGAGCAGAAAAAAACTATTTAAAAAGGAAAAAGAAAAGGAACAATCTCTGAGTAATGCAGCTACATGCTTTGCTGTGACCTATTTCTCCCAGCACCACCTGGCTGTGAAGCCAGTAGAAATATCTAAGCCACTCTTTTCTCAGGTGATACCCAGTTCTTTGCTCCAGTTTTCTACACGCTCAGCCTGAAAACCTGGGATCTAATTGGCAAAGCATGACAAGCACTCACAAGTGTCAGTGACCTTTACCTTAAGTAAGCTCATGACAAAGGACTGAGCCCAAAGTGCCTCAAACCAAACACACGGTAGAACAACAGGGTGATTTCACAAGTGGATTTAGCCAATGTCAGAACATGCTTCCATCAAAAGAAACAGTTTTGACTAAAAATTGCTTTTCCTTCTGTTTGGTGGGGTTATTATAGAGTCACTGCAGTGACCTGCTCCACCATGCAGCTGTCTAAGTACTAGGGACAAGGGGAGAGAGGGATCAATAGCAAAGAGGTATGCACTGCTGCTCACATGCTAAATTAGTCTAGTTTTACCCAAATGTGAAGCCACAACCTTGGTGTCTTCTAGTCTGAGCTGTTCTCTGCCTCAACACTCCACCTGCAAAGTGGGGGGACAGATATCTCTTTGTCTAACTGTGGGGATTTGTGAAACTAAACTAAAATTAATGAACATTCAGATACTACAATGATGGGTGTCTCAGGAAAAAAAAAAAAGGCGAGAAAATTAATAATCATAGTCTCAGCAGGGTTTGAATAGCATGCAGTAAATAAGGCATGGTCACACATCAAACAATGCAACCAAAACAAAACAGTGAATAGGGACTCATTAAGCAAGTGCTGCCCATCCTTTGGACTGAATAAAGCAGGAGTCCAATGGAAAAGCTAATCTGTTATCAGGCAATTAAAGACTTCATATGCACAGAGGTCAAACAAAGGTTGCATGTGCAACACAAATGCAGACATTTTGAATGCAGCACTTGTAAGAGCATTTTCATTCAGTTTCATGCTTCTGTAGTGTGACTTGTTTTAAATATAAAACTCATCAGACAGTGTTTAAATCTATAAATTATCTTTCTAAATGCCATGTTACTCTCCTCAGAATTTATTAGCTTGGGTGCATTAAGCTCTTGATTAAATTCTTTGGTCCAGACCAGGCAGGCAACGGGATTAACAGACTCTGTTTGGAATACTGAGGTTGGCACACGCTCCTTTCTCCACCAAATCCCTCCTACAGGTCTTGTGATGAGGCCTTCCCTCCATGAGTGAAGATCCTGCCTGTGAGACAGGGCAATGAACGAATGACAAAACCCTCTTTGCCATTCTGCAAGGGAAATTTATTCATATTTATTTTAGATTAAGCTGCCCTGAGAAAAACGATGGGCATGTAACGTGAAAGCAGCTCATAACCTAAGTGGGCTGCCATAGGACCACTCAAATTTTGAATGCCATTTGGTCCAGCATATGGAATAGCAGCAGTCTGTTGCTGTTTATATATATATATATCTACAAATATTCCTATGGCCTTTGTCAACAGTGGAGACAGCTGCTCTCAATTAATGTTTTTCATAAACAGCTCTACGGAGTCAGACTGCATTATTATTTCCATTTTGCAGGAGAGAAGGTGAAATGAGAGCAGACCAGATTCACAAAGCTATCTTTGTATTTAACTCCCACTGAAATCAGCTGAACTTGGTTCAGCCACAGAACTTCTGTGGATCTGGATGCAGAAATCAGATGTGCATCTAGGTAGGATTATACTAGAAAGCTGGAAAATGAACTCAAGATTTTTAATTCCTGCTCTGTTTTTTTTTACCTTTAAAGGGTCATTAGTGAACACAGAATTGTATATTCAGAAAACTGGGCTTTATTCTTTCCTCTGGTCAGGTCCTCTTTTCTGTTACCACCAAGACAACATTAAACAGACTAGAAAAATTGGGAGAGCGAGTAAAAATAAAAAAAGAAAAAGAAGGGATTTTTATACCAAATGGTTGCAATGATAGGTTTGATGACTCTTTTTCACAGTGCCCATGACTTATTCTTGCACTAATATTGTCGACCCATTAGAAGAAATAGTATGACAATAAACACTCAAAAAATAATAATAAAAAATCATTAATACTGTTATGCAATAAGAAAAACCCTGCCATTTTAGCCAACAGTTTTGGAAGCACAGATTTCTATACATCTTTTAGATCTATACAATATACAAAAACATAATAAAGATTTATACCACCACCTTTAGCTAGCTCTGAAAGATCATTTTGATGTCAGACATAAGTGTTAAATCTAATTATAGGACCAGAGCACTTTGCAAGTCCAAGTATGGAAGGCATTTGTCCACTAGCAGAATCGCATCATTTGGAGAGAAGTGAGAGCAGTGCACCATTCGCAGTGGTTTTTTTCATCAATTCTCATTTTCACTATTTGCCCACTGCTTGCCAGCACATCCATGGCAGGACTGCAGCCCTTCTCGGATAGAACACCCAACTAACAACCGTCCATGGAAAGCATGAAGGTGCTTCCCAGAAGCAGCAATGTCATCTTAGCACCAAGACACGAAAACATACAGGTGGGAAGCATTTGTTTTTAGCCATGCTGGTCCTCAGGGTTGTAAAGCTAGAGATTACATTCCATCCTTTCTCTCTAAACACCCAGAGGACGCCACAAACACGTCGCTTACAGAACTTGCAGAAACAAAATTAGTTCCCTCACCTATTAAAAACAATGCGGTTTAGAGACAGAATTTATTTTCCCTTCTTTTTACATCACCTTTATTTCTCCCTGTTACCTAAAATAACCATAAAATATTTGTTACAAGAGGAAGGATATACCATTAGTCTGATTTTAACACATTTTTTGGTGGTAGGTTGCTTGCTAACTGCACAAACATGTTTCAACATGTTCTATAATAAGTGAAATCTGTTTTGCAGCCCCGTCCCAGGGCTGAAAGAAACTTGGTTACAAAGGTTAGATTTTTACATAAATCACTGCCCAGGCACTTTATGCACTTCCATAATTTAACAGCATTCCATTTTATTTGTTTATGAGATTCAGTTTGCTCTTCTTTGGTGGTACTATTTTGTTATTAAACAAAACATGCACATGACTCAAGCGCATGTCCACAGAGCTAGAAAGAGTCTAGGGATGTTTTTCCCCTCAAACAAGAATTTCTGATTTATGAAAAAAGTTACAATATTAAGCAGTGAACCTGCTTTGGCGGGAGAGCTGGGCTAGATGATCTCTGAAGGTCCCTTCAAACCCCTACAATTGTGTGATTCTGTGATTGTATTTAAAAAAAAAACCAACAACTAAGTGCAATGACAGTAGATATCTTTCTCAGGCTGTATAAAGCATAGCATCTCCCTCTGTCCCGGAGAAAAGTCAGTTTAAGACAAGCATTCAAACAAACCTTCAAAAACCAAACCACTACTCAGTACTGTTAATACATCCACAGTGATACTTTAAGCTGTCACTGACTGCTACTATAGATATTGGATCAACCCCAAATGTTTTGGAGAGCAATTTTTTAAAGGGAATTGACCAGTAAAACTATCCAAATATAACTATGCATCTATACATCTGCTTGCATGGAGACACTAATCTAAGAGAAGTATGAATTTACGTACATACAACACAGTCATTACCAAGGAGGAATCACTACACATACTAGCATCTCTGTTTCATACAGTGCAGCAATTCCATGTCCAAATTTTCCCACATGATCAAGCCTCTGCCTAGACAGTTTAATACTCACTGTTCAGCTAAAATACCTACTGCAACTGTGCTATCCCTTATTTGAGGCAAGAAATGTCTCTAAATTTTCTCTATAGCTGGAATTTTTCATCTCCTGTCTTCTTTTAAAGGAAAGAAATATTAATAACAACTTATTTGCACCAAATCATGTATAAAATTTTACAAAAGCCATAATTACTACAAACATTTCTTACCTTCATTCTTTTTTTTCTGATGCCTTCTGGTATATATGCATTATTTTCCAACTTATAAGGCAACAAAAATAATAAATAAAGTGTATCTTAGGCAGCTATTAACAACCAAACTGCTAAGAGAACATAGAGATAACTAGTCAATAATGATAGATTCAGAAAACAGCAATGTTATTTCTTCATCTGTAGCTGTATTTCCAGTTGCTGACTTCCCTCAGACAGCTATAGTTCATTCAACAAAATTTACTTGGTGGTTCTTATTCAAATAGAATATATTTCATAACTTAAATAAAATACTGAGTTTTCATTTGTTACTCACTCACACTAGAAAAGTAGTTAGTATAATGTCATATTCATCTATTCAATATGCATTCACAACAGAAATGTAGTTTGGTTCAGCTTCCAACAGCTGATCTACACTGAAAGAATAAATCGGAGCCAAGAGACTACTGGATTGCCCAGTGACAGAGGGACCCAGCCAATTCATCCAGCAGAATGGCATATCTCAGCAGGGCACCTTTTTGTCAGCTCAGTGTCAGACAGAATCACAGAATCATATAATTGTCCAGGTTGGAAGGAATCTTTAAGATCATCTAGTCCAGCCATCAATCTAACTCTGATAAAAGCTATCGCTAAACCATATCACTGAGCGCTATGTCAGCCCATCTTTTAAATACCTCCAGGGATGGAACCTCACCACTTTCCTGAGCAATTCCAATGCTTAATAACCCTTTCAGTGTAAAATTTTTCCCCAACATCCAATCGGAACCTCCCCTGGCGCAACTTGAGGCCATTTCCTCTTGTCCTGTCACTGGTGACTTGGGAGGAAAGACTGACCCCCACCTTTCTACAGCCTCCTTTCAGGTAGCTGTAGAGACCGATAAGGTCTCCCCCTCAGCCTCCTTTCTCTAGGCTGAACAACCCCAGCTCCCTCAGCTGCTCCTCATATGACTTATTCTCCAGGCCCCTCACCAGTATGAATATGCTGCATAACTTACACTGAAACACCTTAGTTGGTAAGAGCTTCAAGCATCACAGAGTGAAGAAGCATCTTTGTGGGCAGAAGGAACCAGGAGAAGCTCAGTTACAGCCAACACCAAGGAAAACCATCACATGATGCTTGTGCTTACCTTGTATTTCTAATAAAACTGCATCGCCAAAAGGAGATAAAGCTGATTTACACCCCCTGTCACTGTGTGTTCTCTTCCGAGCAGTGTGGGAAATGCTTTTATGTTCATTCCTTACACAGTGTATTTAATTAAAAATTAATTTAATTAATTTAATACATATGTTACTTGATCACAACATATGTCAATGTAGAATTAGATTGTTAATTGTTAATAATTACATTTCAGAATAGGATTTTTTGTGCTTTTTTTTTCTGCTAAAGGAAAATCTCGCTGGCTGCTGTTCACTGTGTTTAGAAGTTGCCAGGGTTAGAAAAAAAAGTTGTCTTATTGCTTAAGCTGATCAGACACAAAACAGAGCTACCCATCAAAAGCCTTAGATGGTACCTAATCCAGGTAAAGGAAGAAACTAAGCCCATTTGTTTCTGAAGCTGTCACTTATGCTGAATTTCCCAGTGCTACTGCACAGTCACCAAGATATTCTGTGGTTGGCAAGAAAGAGAAATTTGCTAGAAACCTCCTGCAAATGAAACCCAGCTGCTTAAGCACAATCCCAGATGTCTCCTGCACCGTGTGGCTTTGATAGATTAAATTGAGCATAAGAAAGAGATGAAATATTTATGAAAATTAAATTTGCAGGATGCATGTCAGTAAGCCTGAAAAACACTTTTTCAAACAAAGACAGGAAACCACATTTTTCAACCAACCAAATTAGGTTAGATTATAGTCATGGTATTCATGGAGCTCCTGAGATGCTTATGTTTCCTGCAGACTGCTTAGTTTTTATTCAAACCACTCGTTCCAGAAACAGCGACCACAAATACTGCCTCTGACACCACTGTATCAAACATTTATAAACAACACATTCAAGTGAAATATTATGTTTTACTCTTACCCACCAAAAGTTTAGCAATTTGAAGGCTGGGGAAAAGCTCAAATCACATACAGTACTTGGTGTAATGATACTGTACCCCGGACACCAAATATTGCTGGAACAAACTCCCACCCACTCCACATTTAATGGAATGCTTTTGGATTGAAGACTATTTGTTCATCAAAACTTCGTATTTGTATTGGCTTCCTCAAAAGAGCAGTGAAAGGAAGAGTCCATGTGGTAAAAGAGCTCCAAAAAGCCTAAATTAATTAAAATAATATTTACAATTAAATAAGCCATGGAAGCACTAAACACTCTGACTTTGCCAATGATAAATGTCTAGCATAATAAAATCCCCAAACACAGATAGCATCTCTCTCAATCCACAGCTCAGGTTCTGCCCATTTCAGCAGATGTGTTATCGCTACGGCAAGCGCTACTAAAAGACATGATCAGGTTTTCCTTTCCTACCTATTCCTACCTTTCATTCCTCTGAACGCAACCACCTTAGAAAGGGTGGCATTCTCTTTCAAGGTGCTCTTCTCTTTCTTTTGGGGGACTGAGAAACCCAGAAGAATTTTTTAGGGAGTTAATCTTTGTGAGCAATTATTTCAAAATCCTGCCTGATACAAATAGTCATTCAAATACAGAACTACGCCTTGATTCACATAGATGTGGTCTTCTTAGCAAAGCAATACTAATACACAAGATCAACATTTATTCTATGGATTAATAATAAAGGGGCTGGAGTTCTCCATGGGTTCACTGAATGCTTTTGAAATAGAAATCAATAAGCCCTTGACTTCAGCAAAGCAGAAACAGAGACCAGTCTAACACTTCCCATCACCTCTGTGCTCCTCCAACACCTCCCAAGTATGTTACAGGGCTACTGAATGAGCCAGGACAGCAGAGTTGTCTCAAAGGAGATCAGAGATTTATCTGAAGACCAGCAAGAGACATTTCCCAAACTCTCTTTTGAAAGGGGAGCAACAAATATTCCATTTCCTTTTCACGGGAAGTTTTTACACCAAGACTCAAGGACCTTTTACATTGCTAAACTTATGCAAAGCCAGATTCCAGCAGAGGAAGAATACATTTTCTTAGCATGCATGTTTTGAGTTGTATTTATATGAATCAGAATCACAGAAGGGTTTAGGTTGGAAGGGACCTTTAAGATCGTCTTGTTCCAACTCCCCTGCCATAGGCAGAGACACTACCCGCTAGAAATGAGTGAGCATGCCCTGTCTGAAGCAACAGTCAAAAGATTTGCTGATAGATCATGAGTATTGTTGCAACATCACAGTAACTGCACAGACAGATGTCATAAAACTCAGTAGCATTAGAAAGTATCTCCTTAAAAGCAGTTTGCAGCATAAAATACTAAAACATAGTAGAACTGCAAACAGAAGTCAGTAAACAGACGCGACTATCCTTGATCTGGATAACCAAACTGATACACGAGTCGTTACGTTTCTTTTAATGATTTAAGCTTCCACTTCTGCAAAGTACTCAAGGAAGAGAGCAATCCTGTCAGTCTTAAAAGGACCATTAAGTTAAAAATCATGTAGGTGTTTGAGGTAACCTGCTGAGTAAACACTTCATGGTTACTTTGGCTAACACATGGCACATCTAGTTTCAGTCCACATAAATATTCTGCTTTCTAGTGATGCATCTGGAACAAAAGGCATTCAAAAATCATATGAGTGAAGCATTTGCCAAACTGCAAAACAAGGCAGGCCTTCAAATCCAGCATCTTTGTGAAGGCCAGACAGCTGAGGATCTGCAACTTGGTGGGTAATAAACTCCCCTTCAGACCAAGGGGGTGCCAAGTATGCTTCGTGTGTCCTGGGTTGAATCATATCTCCCAGAAAAATGATGAGGGAGTGAATAAAGGAAGGAAAGTTCCTAGTATTGCTATCTTCCCTCCAGGTATGATGCTGAAGATATCAGATTTCAAGCATCTGTGATGCTCACCACAAGCTGCTTTTATTGCCGATTAATAGTGAGAGATTAATAGCTGAGGATGCCGCATAATAGCTGCACTATAAAACTCCTGAAGACACAGTCATGGTTATGCATTTAACAGCTGCGTTCATACTTTCAGTGGATTTTGCCATATGGTAACGAGGATCAGTTTACATGTATAAAATTATTACTTTAAACGTTGTACAACTACACTGCACAGCTACCTTTGAAGTAATGTAGCCCAAAGGTTACCTGTCCTCGTGTTTCCCGAATCATCTTGGAGTTTCAACAAGCCAAAAAATGTCAGGTCCTGTCTCCTAATACCCAGAATTTTTAGCTTTAAGCCTCTGAGCGTTAAAATGCATTGAGAAGCAGCAAATATCAGAGGCAAAGTCATGGCACTTTGCCAGACGACAACTAGACCAGCAGGTGAATGTGAATTTTTTTGGATTAAACCAAAGTACAGTTCTGCCTGCTAAATCCCTTGAGCAGTGAACTGTATGACAAGTAATTATACCAAAGAATTTCGTTACACCAGGTTTATGTATTCACCAGATTGCAACGATAATTAACAATTGTGTCTACTCAAAGTCCCTGTGGCTTTGGATCTGTTAATTGCAAAGGCTGATGTGTCGCTCCACAGCATGAGGCTGAAGTATACCAACAGAGAGCACCATAGGCATAAACATTACACTCCTCCTCAAAGTACAACTGCCTCCTACCCAGTTTCCTTACACTTTTTCCCCCACAGCTTTCATAAACACTACACTTTTTCATTCAGAAACACGTCTCTGTGATTTCCACGTACCGGTTTAGGACAAGCCTGCTGCATGGTGGGTGCCTTTCGGAAAGATGCTCATTTGAGGCTCCACTAGGGATGCCATCAATGGTATAAGATAGAAAAACCTGTCAAATCAATATCTTGCCTCTATCTTACAAGGGTAAGATGGGCAGGAAAAGCTACATTTTTTAATAAATCACCAAGTTTACAGTAAGCTATGGATTATACTTTGTTACATGTACAGGATTTTTACACGGTTTTAAATTGGAAGAGGGGAGATTTAGATAAGATATCAGAAAGAAATTCTTTACTGTGAGGGTGGTGAGGTACTGGAACAGGTCACCCAGAGAAGCTGTGGATGCCACATCCCTGGGAGCGTTCAAGGCCAGGCTGGATGGGGCTTGGAGCATCTAGTGCTCTAGTGGGAGGTGTCCCTGCCCATTGCAGAGGGGTCAGAATCAGATGATCTGTAAGGTCCCTTCCAACTCTAACCATTCGGTGATTCTATGATTGATACAGCTGTGCAATGCCAGATGCAAGGGATTTGGGCAAAAACTTCAACTTTGCCAGAAAACTCTTCATCTTACGCAACATTTCTTTCTTTGAGCTGAACTTTTTCTCAGATTATGGGATAGAAAGTTTTCAAAAAAAAAAAAAGGCATGTTTTGGAAAGAAGAGATTTTGCCACCTGTTTCCTTTACAGTACAGCCCTACAGTTTGCATCATCAAGCTCAGTTAAGCAATTTTTCTAAATGTTCAGTTAAATTAGCTTTTGGCTTATGTTAGTCATTCTTCAGTTTCCAAAGGATGAGTACCCTTTCTGACCTTGCTTTTGAATGTTTAATTCAAAAAGGATCTCCTTAAATCTGAATTGCAGCCTGGAAAGTTACCCTCTCTAAGTTTGTAACACAAGTTAGTAACACAAAAGAGTGCTCAGTCCTAAAGCCTGAACACAAGATCTGCAGTCTGAACTCAAGTTTAGAGGGGATTAAATTCAGCCAAAAAATACCCCAACCACCAGACAGAAATGAGCAATGGCCAACACAGATTTGTCAAGAACAAGCCATGTCAAAAGTATTTAAATTCCCTTTATGACAAGACATAGGCCTTATGGATGTTAAACAAGCAAGATTGTACGTAAACTGGAAGACAGCACCAGTTCTTAAGAAGATGGAGAAATGCTCAGGAGAAGCTGGAGTGCTATTCAGTCAGTATCACATAATGCATGCAGGCGAGTAATTGCACAAATAAAGAAACGCTCAGGTCCAAGTTCTGCATTTTGAGGAATATATGGAAAGACTGAAAAATACACAGCAGAGGTCAGCAAGAGTAATTGGAGACACTCAAGACGGGACAAATAGAATGGGCTTGAACTGGAGCAAAAAAGATCAGAGTACACTTAAGACTAATTTTTCTAGAGGTGACAACAGGGATGTGCTGGAACTAATTGCCTTGAAACCTGTGGTCTCCTCATCACTGAAGGAAAGTCAAATATTGGTAACAAACACCATATGCATTTCAGAGGGACTAGCTAAACTCTGGGCATTGTCTTTCTGCCCTATATCCAATGCAAATCTGCCATTACATTAATGATATAACTATATCTGATATTAGTAATCATGTGGAACCATCAGAATGTCCCCAGGTGTATGTACAGACACAAGGCAGACTCCACAGTCTAATAATTCATGTCCCCACTGTGATCATCTGGCAAGGAAACAGATGCTTTGAAGGATAAGAATAGAAACATCCACTAAGCAAATTTAAACTAGAATGAATATGCCTTTAGAAAACCTTGCTCTCGGCCTGAGGCACGGACTGAATTACTTAAAAGACCTCTTAATTCAATTTTAAACTCTCTTTTTATAACAACTTCTAGCCTTGAAACTGCCGAGAGCAATGGGATTCTGACCCATAACCCAAAGGGCAGGAGGAAGCAAAGTGTTACAGTCATGTAACTTAAAAAGAAATAAATTAATAAATAATACCACACAACACAATTCATAGTTTTGCAAGTTCTTTCCCAAGGATTTAGCATCATAAATGATCTTAATACACTCAGCTTCAATTTCTATCACTTTCTCCTTCTCTAATTGCTGAAAGATTTTGGGCTGGATTCCACCTCATGTTCAGTATTTTGGAGGAAGACGTGGAGCTGGTGAGAGCACCTGTGGGAACCCTCATGGGTGCTCCCTGGCAAAGGCCCCAGCACAAGCCTCTCCCCCTCTGAGAAGTGCTGGCAACCAAGAAATAGACAGTCCTTGGAAGAGAACAAATCTTGTGCTGAACAAGCCACTAGTTACCCTTTCTAAAAAGTTTGTAGCAGTGCCCAGAAATCAAGAAACGATTTGACTCCCAACTGCCGGGAAGCTGGGAATGTATTTCAAGTATAAATTGTGGACTTAGGAGCAGCTGGGTTTCAAATTATACTACTCAGAATCTCATACTGACACTTGTAGCTACACTGTTGATAAGACTCAATCTCTGAGTATCTTACTATTTAGCATAACTTCTGCGTGCTTAATTTTGTGCCTGGAATTCTACAGAGGAAAAAATCTTGGTCTCTTCTGCACATGATAAGTTCTCTGTGCACATCTTTCAGCAACCTATTGCATTTCTTCTACAGGTCTGCCTAATGCCCTTGCAGATGCTCTTAATTCAGAATACACCTGATTTCCTTGCTCATCACACCAAGATTCTCAGTGGCTTTAAGAGCACATTATTTTGGCATGAATAACTGAGGATAATCTAAGAACTCTTGTTTTTCAAGGGGTCAGACACACACACATAAAAAAAAGTATTGAAGCATTTACCCATCAAAATTTTAAAAAGAAACAGAGAAACTAATAAGACTCAGAAACATTTATGACTTGATTTCGGGGGAGTTGATGCAGCCCCAGCTGCACTCCCCACTTTGGCAGCAGGGGGTGCTGGCAGAATACTGAGGGTCCTTGCAAAAATATCCACGGCTGGTCAGCCAGATGTGACTGCAATTTGTCCAGAGCGTGCACTTCACATAAATATTACTTTAGGAAGAACAACGCCAGCGAATGATTTTTGATATCACCTAAAGCGTGTAAGATCTGCTCATCCCATGCAGAGTTGTACAGCATGCTTACTCCTATGCCTCCCATACAGTTTCTGCAGTGAAGTTTGAAAATGAGGTCAAACATTAGACACAAAACATCAGTCCAGTGATTCTTGTGATGCAAGGAGAAAATGATCAAGGATCACAAGCTTGAATCTGAGCTTCATACACCATTACACTTTGTACGCTTTGTCCCGCAGCCCAACTGCTGCTCTGAATCCTGCTCTGCAGCTACCAGGCTTTCCCCAAGCCCAGCTGCTCCTGTGGACACCACGTCCACTCCCCACTGCAAGAAAGCTTTCAGGACAAACAGACTACATACATGAGTATGTAGCAGTGGCACTGCTGTTTTGTCTAACTTCTCAGCTTTACCATATTTTCATTAGGAAGCCAAGAGTGAAATCATCTCAAGCATCAGAAAAACTCATGGTTGATGCCGAGGAGCTGTAGGTGAGGTCACAGAAAGTTTATCTGTTTAGTTAATGGAACTGACTAATTTATGGGGAGAAAGAAAAACCTTCTGTGCTGTGCATATTTCTTCTCTTTTCAGATGTGACACTCAGCTTGTTAGCTGTCTGCTTCATGATGAAAACATTCATACCAAAACATCAAGTGTTTCATTAAATTATTTACCACTTATTAAAAGACACTAAGCTTAACAGCAAAATTTGTCTTCAACAACAGTAACTTTACAGTTATTCCAAAGAACATCAGTACGTGAATGAAGTGCACTACTGTAACCACATTTCTAAACTCCTGAAAACATGCCACCTCAATTACTGCATCCTGAACAACAATTCAAATTTCAAATTCAAATGCAATTGGTCTAAGAACGTTTCAATCCCATTAAAACACATTCGTTATTTTCAATCTTCACAGTGAATAAAGCCGCTATGATTCTGCTGTCAATCAAAATTCTACCTTATTACAATCCCTGTTTACTGCTAATTAGTGCCCCCTTTTCTTATTAGCCATGTCAAATTTTTGCTTCTTGTTGGGTAAATACGACATTTTCACTTATAATTAGCATGATGCGCCCCTGTTAAAAACAGAGCACGATCAAGTTCAACCTCCCTACGAAACCAGCACGATGTCTCTCAGTCTCCCGCGACTATTAAAAAAGCCTCGCCGATAAAAGGGGTAAACAGACAAAAATTACAAAACTCAGAAGCCTGAAGGGCTCCATATTTCCAAAGGTGGATTCGATTTAACGCAATTGCTATAAAAGTTTTCTCCCAAGCGCTGCGAGCAGCCTCCGGTGGGGCTACCAGAGAGCACAGGGCAGCCCCGGGAGCCGCTGCGGATGCCGCCCCCCATCACCCCGCTGGCTCCGGGCACTCCGGCAGCATCACCAGGCATCCCCGCAGGACCACCACCCAAACCAAAACCCTTCCCCGAGCCCTCTTTTCCCCCCGCCCTTCCCGCTCACCTCGGGCGTGCAGCCAGACCAGCGCCAGGAGGGAGAGGCGCCGCCGCCAACCCCGCTCCGCCCGCCGCCCCATGGCCGCGGAGCGGACCGCCGGCTCCGGCCGCCTCCTCGCCGCGCCCCTTCCCCGGGGCAGGGCTGGGAGCAAGGCCAGCGGCGACCCGCCGGGCTACCGCCCCTCCGGGGCTGGGCAACCAAAGGGCTACGGGGAGCCGCCGCTGGGTGAGCGACCACCGGGCTGCTCCCGGCCCCGCAAGGAAGCCGGAGCCGTCCCGTCGAACCGCTGCCGGCGTTCCCACGCCAAACGCCCCCTTCGCCCGTGGAGAGAGCCCACCAGGGCGCCCCGCAACACCGAGCCTCGCACAGGGAGGGAGCAGCCGGGAAGGGGGAAAAACACCCAAAGCTGCGCCTCTGCACAGCGTTATTTAAGATAAGGCACCCGCCCTGCACCGTGAACCGCTTTCCACCAGACAACTGTTATAAACACTTTCTAAGCTGGTGTCATTCTTCAAGTACTAAATGAGCTGCTTCAACATATGTGCAGTGCGTGGCTTCCCTATAAGCCTGTTCGTGAGCCAGGCGTGCATATGGATTTAACTTCGCCCCTGACGGTAGCACTGTGCACAGCAGTTGGGTCGCTTCTCCGCTGGCTGCACTAAAACAAAGCCACCTCATCTATGGCTGTGGTTATTATTCTTATTATTAAAGTCTAACAACAATAATATCATCTTGATATGTGCTCAGCAAAATGTTATTTTCAACTGATACAGCAATTCTGACCACTCTCCCAGAGAAAGGCTGCTCAGGTAGCGTTAATGGAGGCAAACCCACACGACAACCCACCTACACACCTGCCCCTTAGGACAGAAACAAGTGTTTTGGACAACAGCAGAAGTATGTAGTCTCTGTACTTGAACAGAACATGAGTGAGATCCCTAAAACGCTGAATACAGCAATGTAACAGGAATATTACAGACTCATACACTGCAGTAAAATAAGACTCCCAACTACCACTGAGCAAAACATACCCCTAAACAAAATCAGGGGAAAACTAGGCATTTATAAATAAACTCTTTATCAATATATAGTCATTATTAATGAAAGCACTAGTATTTTTATCTGTAACAATGAGAAAAGTAGGGTTTCTGATTCATTAACTTGTTTTTGACGTTTGCTCAGTTTGGCACTAATACTGGAGACTGCTGTAGCTAACAGAAGTCTGGCATCTCAGTGGGTAAATTCCACTACCACGCTTCAAATGGTATTTTGCTCTAAAAAAGTGATCCCCTAGAAGCTTTCTGGGGAAGATCCACATCTTTGATGATGCTTAGTGAAATGGAAATCTTTCAAGTTTCCGCCTAGCAGCTGTCATGCAACAATTGGTAGTAACAAAATAAAATCCAGCTTAACGTGACTGAGAGTAATATGGCCAAAGTGTTCATAAACCAGACCATGACCAGCTATCATAAATGCGATAAGCATTACTCTCGTCTTCCCTGTGATGTATGGAATCTGTTCTTCTTTCCTCATCCTTTTGTTTAAAACTCTATTACCTGCTTGATTACTACACCATTTTACAGTGCAACTGTAAAACAGACATACACTTCTATGCACGCGATTGGAATACATTATTTCTCATCTTTTCATAGAAACATATAGCAAAAAAATTAACATGGTAGTGTCTAAACTATTTATTTTCTAATAAGAGTCCTAATTACATATTTACTCCACATATATCAGTTTTCATGGGAAAAATTATCTTAGTTCTAAACTTTATATTTAACCTATATGCTGTTTTCAAAAAATGTACTTGATGTTTCCTTCCCAAGCTCCCATATAGGCACCAAAACACCCCCCCCTTAGAGCAATACTTTATCATCTGCTGACACCATTTAAAATGTTTCTATTACTAAAGTAAAAAATCCCAAACAGCCACATACCACACATCTTTAATCAAATGCTACAGAGCAGACCATTCTTTTTAGGTCACACATAGGATGGCACTCCTATGACCTTTTTGACTGCGAGATGCAAGAGTATCATTACTTTGGATGCCCAGGAGAGCCACCACAAGTCCAGGGCATGACCACAAAGGGCTGGATGAGTTCAGAACTACAAACATCTGAATCTGAAAGACTGACATTAAAAGTATGGGGAATCTAGCTGGGATGCTTTTAGGATGCCATCAGAATCAACACATCAAAAAAGAGTTTCTTGCGCAGACTAAAGCAAACCTAAGTGTTTAAAAATCAAATACAATTGGAAAGCTGTACCATGACTGGGAAATTTAAGTAAATGTGCTGGGATGGCCACAGGTAGCTAATCTGGCTCACCGCAGGAAAGCAGAGATCTCCAAGTAAGCATACAGAAGCTAGCCAAGATAGAGCACATCTTCAAAGTTACTGGCTTTCATCAGTTCTTTTCCAGTATTAACTACTGGCGCCTAACAGGGATTTGTTCAGGTGTGGATGGCAGGAAGACTCTTTTAGAGAGTCAGTGATTTATCTCTTTAAGTTAGGTTTCCTTTCAAATCCATACAGGATACATAGATATCAGGTGGTATTCCTCCTTGGGACAATGGCCAAAAAGAAAGCATAAATTACTTTAACACATATATTGATCACTTTTTTGAAGCAGAAAGAGGGAGGAAAAAGAAGTGTAACATGGTTGCTCGAGACATTGTGTTCATGGAGTTCACCCCATGGACATTCCCTATGAATAATACCTTCCTTTTAAGCAGAGCGAAGTGGTGACAGCTCAGTGACTGGAAACAAAGGGAAGAGGTTGCTTGCAGATACACGTCCTGCTCATGTTTCTCTAATGTCTTCAGAGTTCAAGGTGTGAGATGTGACTAGGGAATTACAATTATTGTGCATTTTCAATGAGGAGCGGGACACTCCTGTTGTTACTAGAGCACAAAGCAAAAGAAATAAATGAAGCAAGAAGTAATGTGCTGTAATTACAGGGTTTGTAGGCAGGTTGTTGGATTTCCCCTCAATTGTGGGGAATACATCAGTATTGCACACTTCTCATATGGAGTATGTAAGCAAGCAAAAGTACTACAAATTATTGCCCTGACAGGGACATTGTATTTCTGAAAATGGAAAGAAAATTTTCAAGTTATCATAAATGTGGACAAAATATTTTCACATCATAGAGGATGACATCGTTGTTTCCATAGTTGTTAATGTCATCAATGATGTAACCATATCTTTGATTTCTTCCTGCTAATTATGCTATTTCCCTATATATTTTGTGTTCTGTAAAAGCTCTTTGCCCAATAAAATCCTTTTCTAAACAGAAGCACAAATCAAAAAAGTCTAAATTAACATTGCTGCTTTCTTTTTTTTTTTTCCTAGTTAAAAAAACAATCCAGTACTTAAACTACAATAAGTAATATCCACAAATGGAAGGCAGTTCCTTCAGATGAAACCACGAAAGCTGGCAGAATTGAATCCTTTATGACACTGTTCTCTGACATATTTTTACTTGCTTTGTGGTGAAACACAGCGTTCCCATTTGTGAAGCATAAACTCAAAAAGAATAAAAAGACGCTTTCACTCCACTTTGAAAAATTGAGGCATTCAAACCCAGGGACAGGCAGACAACAAAAGCTGTGACGTGCTTAGAAACCTCTGAAAAGACTCTTAAAAGGCACTGGAGAAGTGAGCTGAACCTCTACTACCCAAGTTTCTTCCCTTCCCCCCGTGCCACCCGTAGGGTGCTCCAGCAGCAGCCCCGAGAGGAGCAGTGCACCCCAGCCCCCTGCGAGGACTGCCACCGCCCTGCAAACAGCCCCCAGCCCCCTGTGGCCCAGCTGAAGGGACCGTCTAGTATTCCAGGCACGTATTCCTCTGGGGTTTGTCTTTTTGTTTTCTTTTTTTTTTTTTTTTTTTTCCAGAGATCTGCCAAAGTTTCCCCTCCCCTCTATCACCTCCCCCGCATTTGGAAAGGGTAAAACAGGAGCAAGACAGGAGAAAATCCCATAACTTGTGCAAAGCATGCAAGGATGATTTGTGTTCTCACTTATGGGGTATGACTGTCACCGTTCATCTGCTTTCAGGCCTAGATTACATCTGATAAGGGCTGACCTTATTTGAGTATTCACACATTATGCACTCATGGAGAGCACGCTGGACACAAAAGTCCCTCAGATGTTCTGGGCATCAATCACGCTCACAGCGTGGAGGCTGCCAAACATTTCTTCCCTTTAACTTGGGAGAGGAGTGTGTAGTCCAAGACAGACTTAATAAAGTTTAAAGCTGTGCCACAGTATATTTGGGGCCCATTGTCTTCGAAAAGTGTACTTTTCAACAAATTCTCTGCAGTTACTATGGGCAACAATTCGTCTTTAACAAATTGGGGGGGGAGGGAAGCAGACTAGAGAGGAGAGAACGAGAACAAAGGGCTTGCCTTCTCTCTCTTATTTGCCCCATATTTACAAAACCAAAGTAATTTCTCAAAATCTTTCCTAGAAATGGAGTAATTTCAAAACATGCCTTAAAACAAATCATATCCTGAGAAACTCATGAACATATTGCTCACCACATGCAAATGCTTACACTCGTTACCTCCAATTATATGTTTTTGTACAGAATATATTATAAACATCGCTAACCACTAAAATTGACTGACACATCTGTTTAAATTTTCCTGATTTCACAAGAATTACAACCAGTTTTATAAACTTTCTGTTTCAGTCTGCACGTTTATTTTAAATTATGAGAGTCAGGAGGAAATAAGAGCACATAGCAGGTGATGCATGTGCTGTTCTGAAATGTACTTAACAGTAAGGCCCAGCTTAATTTGTAAAGTTTAAATTCTCATACAATACCGTCCTTACAGTCAAAACAGACTCTATAGACTGCAAACTTTAATGGAAACAAACAAGTAAGCCCAAATAAACCATCATACCTAGATCTCAAACATCCTTTTATTCCCATATCTGTAGATAACGTGAAATGACTCTCAAAACAAGGTATGATTTGCCTTCCTAGAACTTGCTTGTTAACTCTGAAGCCTACTTAGGCCTTGTCAACTTTCTTTCTTCCGCAGCTGGCCACTCCAGCAGTAACAGTAAGCTAAGACATTTTTTCACATGATTAGAAATAAGTACGACATGCAAACTGTCATCAACCTAAGCCTGGGACTGATCCTTGAGAAAAGGAGCAACACACTGCCACAAGAAATGAAAAGATCTTTGAATTAAACCACAGGAAAAGTATATTGAGATGGAAGGAGTTTTCAGGCACAAGGAGATCTAGTAGCTTCCAATAAAAGGGACAGTATCCAAGATGATACCGTGGGGAAATCCACTAACATTATCTGAATTTTGATTTAAGCCATTCCCAGCAGGAGTTCAAACACTCACTGCCATCAGGAGGTACATTTCCTAGTGAGGACCTGCTGTGGCTGTGCATCAAGTGTTGCTACATATGCTTTTGAAAATACAAACAGCAAACCATCCATCTCATCGCATGTGGGGATCAGGATATGGCATGCTAACTAAAGGCTGAGATTTAAGTCCAAGTGTCCTCTCTATAGAGCCATCTTCTACCTTAAATGAAGTGTTCATTAGAAAGTTTTTGGCTGCATAACATTTGGATCACAAAGTTTCAAAAAAATAATTGTCCCAGTAAGAGGTCCTACCCAGCCTAATATGACTGGGTCTGCAGGGTTTTGGTTAAAAACTAGCTAAGTTTTAACTTTGGTTAAAAACACAAGTTAAAACCTCTAATACTTTGATTAAAATAAATTAATTTCTTTTACCAGTATAAGCATGCATACAAACATACACATATAGATGTTCATCCTGTTAAGTTTCAAATGCATTACCATGTTATAGAATGAAAGCACATTTCTGCAACAAGCTGGATCAAAATCTAAATGTGTGAGGGAAGAAGGCACCTTTACCTTTACTAAAGCTCCTTGCCAGCCTGCTGTATTTCAGTAAGGAGCCACCATTGTAAAAGGTATCCATTTAGGAAAGTTAAAGGACCTTAGATACATGTTGGACTTAATAAACCAGAAACAATTATTTATACTGTTTTGTCATATTCTGCTTGACCTTGCAATGAGAATCTGCATAGATCTTTACATGGCACTCCAGCCAGAAGTTACCCCCACAAACTGGGAGCCATTCATCCACCATCAGCCCAAACAACCGAGCACCCCACAGCAATATATCTGCTGTGACTACCACTGCCCCAGCGACTGTATCTGCCTAGCTGCTGAGCCAGAACAAGCCTGTGTACAGATGTCTCAGACAGTGGCAAAACAAAACTTCACTAAGCTACAAAGGCTGAAGATACCCTCAAAAGGTTATACAACACAGCAATCTCTGCAGCGACACACTGGATCAGACCAACAGCTCAGCTTGTCGATATTCCTGTCTCCAATAAAAGGTATTTGCTTTTTATTAATTTTTAAACACATTGCTTTTTAATGTAATTGGGATGTCTCCTGTCTTTTATTATGTAAAAGGTTAAATAGAAGAATCCAATTTACCTCCTCTTTTTATACGCATCATTTTATTTTCCTTCTTCTGTCTCCTCTTATTGAAGTTCTCCCTAACTAGCCCCCAAATTTTAAATTCCTCACTGCTCTAGGAGATAGTTTGTCTTGTATTTTAGTTACCCACCTATTTCTGCTGCACCTTTTTATCAGCAGAGGTAGCCAGATACAAATGCAGTGTTCTCAGAAGGATGTGGCACTCACCGAGTAACACAGCCACTATTAGAAATCAGCTCTCTCTGTTGTTTGCAGTCAAATATTTTATTCACTTCTGTCACTGTGCAAAGAAGATTTCATTGACTTTTTTGAGAGGACAAGAAGAGCGTGTTTTATACTCAGAGTTAATTCTGCATTCAGGAAATATACCAGGATTTCATATTTGACAATGGGCATTTGCCAAAAATACTTTAACCTGCCTTTTCATATCACTTTGCAGATCTCTCACAGCTTTACTTGATTCTTTCTGATCTAAGCTAATTTAGATAATTACTTTTTCTTTATCTGAAGTCACTCTTGCCTCCAAAGGCTAATATATCCAATACCAATTCCAGAAGTAGCTTATTAATGCCTTCCCAATTAACAGGAGCAGTGTGCCTCCCAAATCTCCATTTCTCCCTTCCCTCTCCATATGCCAAAGAATGAGGCTGCAAGATGGCAGAAGAGGAAGACCAACAGAGATGGATGGCTTGGTGTGCTGCTTAGGTACAGAGGGGAGGAGAGAAAGGAGAGGGCTGTAACTACCTCAAAAAACTCTTCCAATGATTCACACTGATTTTTTTTTCAGGGTTTTCCTCTCTCATCCGTAAATGAGATCCACTGGGGATCCCCACTTCCCGCTGGGGAGCCAAAACCCCCTGTCCCCAGAAGCCCGCCCGCCACCAGCAGAGCTGGCAGCTGCTCTTCAATCCCTTTTGCCACCTGGGAACCTAAATTTAGCCCTCTGGCCTGGCCAGGGTTGAAGGGTCGAGGGCAGACAGGCTCAGTCCTATTCTTGGCACACCATTCGGGAGCTTAAGCAACGCACGTGCATCTCTGCACATGCTGACTCCTGCCTGGTACGTTGTTAGGCAAACCAACCATCTCCCTGCTGGGTGAAATCTTTCAAGGTGGTTGTAACACTAGCTAACATGCAAATTTGAAAGCGTAAAACATCAAGGTTTAAACCTACAGCAATAAGCCGCTCTATCGTAAATTTTCTCTTTTGTAATAGAGAAAAATTACACTAATGGGTTTTAAGCATGCATAAGAGGTAACACTTTTATAACATAAAATGTTCTCACCAAACAAGTTATGACAGAGTCTCTTGGTACAATATCTTATCAGTGCATAATTTTGTATTTCAGAAGTTCCTTTTAGCACAGTTTGCATTTCAGACGCCAAGCCTTTATCCCAAGCAATAAATGGACAAAGACATAGATTTATTCTCCCGCCTAAATGCATATCTGATGGATTTGGAAAGTGTCCTACAACTTCAAGATAGGCATCTGCCAAAATAAATCTGACACTAAATGCTCTCAGAGGATATTTTTTTCTCTCATAACTCTTACTTAGTGGTTAACAAATTCCAGTTGAAATAACTTTTTTTTTTACTGCAAAAAACAACGTATTCCTCTGTTTGCAATCACATTGCTCTGTAGCAGATCACCCTGAAGAAGCACAGTGGCACACTGGTTTTAGGTACCCAGGCCTCCAGAAAAGTTAACGCCATAATATACAACCACTATTTATAACTATCCTAATAATGACAGGTGCACCACAGGGACAAAGACCACAGAAGTAACCAAACACACAGAAAGTAAACGCATTTCATTACTTCAGCGTCACAAAGAGCACAGGCAGTACTTGGCATCAAAATAAATCTCAGCTGTATTTACAGGTTTCCCACAAGCACATTAGAAAAAAGAATAAAAGGAAAAAAACCCCAACAAAACACCACACCAACAACCAAATTTAACTCCTTTGCTACTAAATTCTTTGTATTCCAACAGAAGACACATCAAAACCTCAAAGCAGTCCCTAATATGATGCAGACGATATGACCTTTCTGAGTCCCTTCTAACCAGTGTGATGAACTTGAAGGCAAACAGAAGGTTGCATAGTCCACTGGGCTACTGAATTTTCAAGGACTGATTTCAGTATCACTTATTTCTGCAATATTATTAAAAATAAATCTGTATTTGAAGATATTTAACTACAATACTATCCCTTCTTTTTCTGGAAGGTTTTGTTTGCTTGTGTTTTCTCAGTTAAAATGCATATTAAATATTGGGAAAAAACCCCATTCACTCTGTCCCTTTAAATAAGCAGACAGCTTCTTTAGTCCTTCACATTCCTTCACCTGTCCCCAGTTACACAGCACAGCTGCTTGTGGGTTTAAGATTTTTTTTTGTGAAGTAACAGTTCATGATAATCTCATTAAATCCTTTCTAACACTTCCCAGTTCATACAGGATTTCCTTCGCTGGGGTGAATGGAGCGAAGATTGGCTGTTTAAGCAATCTCTGTGAAAAAAAGCCTCAGAAGTCACCCAAAGCCCTCCTCACAGAGCAACCCTGAGCAGCCGGAGGGTACTCAGGGACCAAAGCTTGGCCCCAGGCGAGGAGCTGGAACAAATCTGGAGATGCAGCAGCTCTCTTCGCTGTCTTTTTCTACAGCTGAAAAACAGCATTAAAAGCGTAATCCCCAGTATCTTCTGCGTGTAAAACAAATCATGTGCTAAGCAAGCTCCTTTACCTGTAAATCATTCTGTTTAAATGCAGACAGGCCCCTTTCTCCACCAGCCTAGTAACTACTAATCTCAAAGGAGACAGGGAACTGCACTTTCTAGTGGTAGCTCCATGACCTGGTTGGCTCCTTGGACATCTCAGCCATTCCCAAGAACGGGAGACAAGCCTCCCCAGGGGGAACAAAGTGTAAAATAAAAGCAAGACAAAAAGTGTCCTGATTATTTTATAGATATGCCTTCTATTAGATCTTACAAGCCATGCTGTGGGTGTCCATTTTTGAGGACAAGAACCTCTACAGAGAAGCCTTGGCGATAAGCAGATGTAAGTGAGACACTGGGAGTGACAGCAAGAAAGGCTGGGCTGTGTTAAACTGCTCTATGAGGGAACAGGAACAATTTTCATTCTCCATTACAAAAACTTCTATAGCATCAACTATGTCTATCAAAATGGTCAGTTTTCATTTCACTGTACATACTCTCATCAATTGCAGTTTAATGGGATTTTTCCCTATTTACATGCACTTCAATGGCAAACTCACATTTCCTGCTCCAACTGTCAATAACTACTTTTTCAATTTGCTTGCCTAAACCCATCCAAAATGAGCAATGCAAAAAGGGGAAGACAGTTAAAAGTGTGTAGAAATGGCTGGCCAGCTCAGGTATCTGGATAACAAGTATTTTCACAGGCCTTTTAATGGCTTAAATCCAGGACAACTCTGCAGTGATTTATTTGTCTCCAACAGTTCTAGGGGTGGCCTATGTAAAATTATCTGGTAAACACAAACCACATCTGTAGCGG
Organism: Thinocorus orbignyianus; assembly: GCA_013400375.1. Taxonomy (NCBI): domain Eukaryota; kingdom Metazoa; phylum Chordata; class Aves; order Ciconiiformes; family Thinocoridae; genus Thinocorus; species Thinocorus orbignyianus. The sequence continues at coordinate 93,038 of VXBW01005253.1, forward strand.
GCACGTTGCATACCCAAAGCAGCAGTGACTGGCGCTGTCTTGCTGATGGTCACAGTAGAAAGACTGAGGACTGAGGAAGGAGGAGGAATAACTCATGCCATGAGAAGCAACAAGGCTCAGTGGCAGAACATTATTCTAGGACTTTGCAGGATCAAAGCACAGATCATCTTATTTAAACCATAAATACAGGTGTCATTTTTTATGATCGCCCTGCTAGCACTTTGAATAAGCATTAAATACAGTTTTTAAGTGCTATGCAGAATTTGTCTTTCAAAACCATATACCCTTAAGAGCACACAGCATAGGCTGTTTGCAGTCTGTGTTGCTCCTGCAGTTCACATTTTTTTATCTGGCAAGGTGAAAATTGTCTCTAAGTCTCATTGGGAAAGGGAACAAATATTAAAGGCACAACTTGTACATTCACCATTAAGGACAGTTCTGATGTTTGAGGCTTCACCGGTGAAGACTTTCTGCATAATTGTAACACCTTAATTATGACAGAAGTGGTTGCAAATCTCCACGCACTGCAAGCCTGTGAGTCTTGCCACAACTTCTGCTCACGCATAACACCATCAGTACACTGCCCTGGTCTGCAGGCTCCTGCTTCATCTATAGAATAAATACACTTCTCAGAAAACAGATTAAATTAGTGGTATAAACCTCATAACGTACTTGTAAATCACAAAGGTCTTATGATCTGAACTTACCTCAGTCAGTCATCGCTGACAGGGCTGCACAAGTAATCCATAATAATTGCTTGGCCTTTGGCAGCTCTGATACCACAAAAGGAATTTTGCCGAATCTCCAAAACACAACATGTGCATACACCAAAACCACACTGACAAAATTTATTCCATTACATTTCACTGCTCTTGGGAGCTTATTAAACTTCTACCACTAAATTCCCCAAGTATAACTGACCTTGCAGTTATGGGTTGTTTTTTTCCTGCCTCCAGTGTTACTACCCACACCAAAACATCCAAGCAAGAGACAGGGGCCAAGGTGTAGGGCCTATAATTTTTGTTTGGTTGGGTTGATTCAGCAATATCTGCATGGTCTATTCACATGCTGATATAAGTCTGGTATCTTCATCGTCTCTCAGTGGCTGTAAACCATCATCAGACTGTGGTAATTCTCATATGCTCAGGTGAAAGCTAGAAGCTGATGGGAGACTCCCAAATCTAACATGACCAAAACAAACACAGAAATGCAACTTATTTTCTTGAGCAATTCCTCACTATCTTTAAGAGATGTTATTCAGACAGACATTACAGTTTTATGCTCTCAATTCCTATTACAGTCATTCAGGTCTAACATAATAAGTACCTCGTGTCCATATTCAGTTTTTCCATATTTTTTATTAATTTTGGCTGATCTGTTTTTGATATATTATCTGTACGTACCTTCTTTAAAATGTGCTAATTTAGTTCTCTGGCTGCAGATAATATGTTAATCTCAGCACTTGCAAATACACGGATGGAAAATAAGAACTAGACACTAGAAGTCACATGCTTACTTAAAACATGTAACTGGACAGTATCAATATGACAGAGGGTTAGTAGATTAAAATTAACCTACAATTCTGTAATATCATCAAATAAATTGACCTGCTAATAAAAGGAAACACATTTCCAGAAGAACACAAGTGGCATCTAAGTAACAATTCCACAATGATACATTTTCAATTAAAGAATTACATTAGGCTACTCTTATTTTTTTCTCTAATGTTAGATTGTAATTCATTATTGTACAGGCAGCTGAATATTAACTTGCAGCTTCTGTTCTTCGTCTTTGTAGTAACTAGAAAACGTTTTCAAGGTCAAGTCCTGATTTTATTACAGAGATAACTAAACACCAAATTTTAGAGGTTGTTTTGTTGCTTGTTATCATCTTTTTTTTTTTTTATTAAGGTACTGAGACGTCAACAAAATCTATGAGAAAAGGACTGCTAGACTAACAAGAGTGCAGAAGAGTGGGTAACACAACAAAAGGTGAAGTAGTTTTATTTACTGTTAATTTGTAACCAAGAAAGCTTAGTTTCCTATAAGGCCAGAAGACTTCGAAAGCAAATGCGTGGTTCTAAGAAAGCAGAGCCATTTGATGAGTCAGTATTTGCAGGGGGCAGACAATTTTTTATTTAATTATCCATTTATGGTGACAACCTTTTAAGTGCAAGAGTGTGAAAATAAGATGATAATTAGAGATAACGTATTATCTAATGTGGCCACTTCATATCATATTCTATCACAACATATCACTCACGTTACATGATACTACAAAATGATCATAGTTAATCAAATTACAAGCAAAATGTACTATATTCTAAAAACAATTTTTCATATTCAGCTACCTTTCTGTCAAGAGTTACATTTCTGAGGTTCGGTCAGACTGCATTGGTGCCTGGAGGAATGGAACAGTGGCCTGTATTGTCAAATTCTCCACTATAGCTTAGTTTCAGTAATTCAGCATTCATTCCAAATGCTTAAATTCAGTGATAACTGAATTTAAAGCTCAAAAATCCCCACCCTATCCTCAGAATCTGAGAAAGCTGTTTTGCTTGAATTCGACAGGAAAACGAAAAAAAAAAAAAAAGAGAGGGATGGAGAAAAGAGAATCAAGACACTGTTCACATTACATGGTATCTGTGGAAGGATTATTTCAAGTTAGAAAGCTACCAAGAAATGGAAAAAAAAAAAATCTCACATGCTGAACGGTAGTTCCTGCTTCCCATGAAAGCCAGCTGTTCTGTGTATGTACATGGTTTGAAAGACATTCCCAGGATTGTGTCAAGCCAAAGGAATCCCCACTAGAGTTACAGAAATATAAACTCCCTTTACACTAGCAGGAGAGCTCTAAAATGCAACTCTGAAGACACGTATACCACCATCAGGCTCAGAACCATAACAGTTCTGCTGACATACCAGACGTTACGCAGGATTTTCTCATCTGATATTATATTATGAGAACTGAAACTTTAGCAGGGATAACATTGCAATACTTTGAATTAGAAATTCTTCAGATGAGTATAAGGCAAGATCTCCACTCCTCTCTATTGCAAAATGGCATCATCACCCTTTCTCCCATTTGCAGCTGACATGAAAAATGCCTGGAAAATATTTCTGAAATAGGATTATTTCCATAACACAATTTTTGTCATTACTGATTTAAATGGGAGAGGGACACAACACAGTTCGAACTATATGCTCATTCCACATTAATTTCCAAACTCTTGAAATGGCAGTCTGAAAAGAGAAGTCTAATAATTAATACTTGTATAAGAAGGACGATCCTTCCTGAGAGTTTGGCATTTTCACAATCCCCTGTCTACTATACGACTGAGTTCAAATTGCAATTATTTTTCCTAGGGAGCAATTAAATACTGCTACCAATGTTAAGTATAAACACAACTCTAACTACAAGCAACGCTCAGATGACCAGCTCAGGTTCAAGGGTTCACTGCACATGAATATCCATAAATACCACTGACAGCCTTAGCAGTATAATGAACTTGCAGCAACTCATGCAGGCAGCCTACACAATACATGAACATAATGCCCCTAACCTTAAAGGAAGAAACCTCCAGAAGCAATTCCAAGCAACTTTTACAGCTGAGACAGTGTATTTAAGAAACAGTCCAATCATGGTTTTCAAATGTTCGTGTATTTACTATTTTTTAAATCATCCTGTGGAATCAGACAGTAGAACTGAATGAAACATGAGCTGTATGTAAAGATGGTCTGTTCCACTGAACTGTACACCAATTAGCAGTATATTCTTACCTCCATTAATTTAAGCATGCAACATTGCAAGTTAAAAACCCCTTGCTTTTTAAGGAAGCACATAATATTTTATCTCTAAGATGTTTACATTTTTTTCTTGCAAACACTGTCCACAGTACCACACAGCCTCTCATAAGTAGATATTTCTGGCAACTCTTGAAATATACGCCCTGCTCCCAGCTCCAAAATCTGATCTGTGTTAAAAAGCCACTTTTTATTTGAAATCTAGGGAATATATTTGAAGCGTTGGTTTTGTTTTTTTAACTCCACTACTTATTTTCCTAATTGCAAAGATGCTGCTTCTCTACTTCTGTGAGGAGCTGCAGCATGAATAACAGAGGAAGCTACTACAGAAATCTGTATGCTTTGTAAATGCTGCTAACAAAATGGGCAAATTGAAAATACAGTATATTTTAATTAAATCCAAACTTTAGGAACTCTAAGGGTTGATTAAGATGGCATTGAAGAGTTACAAACTAGGAAGATGTACAGTTACTAAGTCAATGGTGGTTTGGTAGGTACATACAATGTAACAGCAATGTCCCTTCCTATCTTCTTGATCTAGATCATGGTGTAGATGTTCTTACAAGGTGGTTTTTTGCCATTTTTTAAAGTCACACAGAAAGTTATCACATCTGTTTCTGTCTCTGCTGAAATGTTATCACTGCTTACAAAACCCTAGCTAGAGTGAACCGTGCGAGACCTCCATCTATTTTGCAGCCAAGTCAGCTGGGCTTAGTTTAAACAGCCTTCAACAGCAGCTTAAGGCAAGATATCCGAGCTTATACCAAAGCAGATGAGAAGCACTCAGTGGTCTTGCCACCCCTCTTCTGGAGAAAGGCAGTAATCAGCAGCAGATAAGCAGTAATGTATTAAGACCAGCACATCTGTTCCAGCAGCAAACATCTGTCTGCATCCTACTTTATCAATGCGCTGACCTGGAGTTCAGCACTGCAAGGGAGCACTGTGTTATTATTGAAGATGCCTATCAAGAACTTCCAGCATAGGTTAGGGGTGCTACAGGACCCAAAGTTAAGCTACAGATTATGTCAATTATTTTATTAATAATTTGCTTTCTGATACTTAATATTAGATGAGCAGCCTACTAAAGTTAACAGGCCCTTACAAATTTGAGGTCAGGTTAAATACTGATCACTGATGGTCACTAAATCTTCACAGATATTTGCTATGGTCTGATCAGCTTTACTAACGTATGCACCAGGAGCTCACACATAAATGCCATGGTGTGTAATGAAAATCTCCTTATTTCCTACGTGATCCTGAATTGGGAAAAGTGTTTCCTGGAGTGATGGTTCTGAAAGACAGCTTTTTTAATGTCTCCTTGTTTTTCCTCTGCTCGTCAGTTGAGATGTACTTCTGCACAGCTTTGGAAGGCTGCTGCAGCCAACAACCAACTTGAACCAGAGACACTAATTCATATTTTGGCTACAACAAGCTTCCCCTTCATGCATAGATACCCATAAGGCACGTTATTCTTGCAACAGATTCCTCTGTACTGTGATGGGGGAAATTCTTTCTTAGTTTGGAAGACACCACAGTGCACCAGTACGGTGTATCTAGTCTGCCCACACATATGCAGTCCTTGGGAAAGGCAAAAGTGGGGTCCAGATCATGAACTGAGTGACCCAGCCCCTGCTGATCACTAATTTTAAGTGAAAAATGGGTTTGTAATTCCAGGAAAAACAAATCAATACAGTAGCTGTGCCGTCTGCATTTTCTGTCTCCGGTATTTGCCTCTTTAGTGCTTCCTATTTCTATGGGTGGTTTGGGTAGTCCTTTTAACATATCACCTTACGGCTGATTACGATCTCTTTAAAACCTCTGCAAGGGATTTTCCACAGATAGATAGGGCAGTAACCACAAGCCTATTCAGTGGTTGAAGTAACATGACATGAACGGGTTAGTCCCATCTTTTCTTTCTTGTTCTCAAAAGCTATTGAACCATACTCACAAATAGCTCTGTAGAGGGGGGTCTGAATGGGGTATTTATCATTCATCTTGGGTTGAAAAGCCCTCTAACACTGTTAGGACACGGACTAATATATAGAAAGTGGAACTACTTGCTTCCTTCACATCTATAAGCTTGCACAAGTTTAGATTACAAATTTGAAAATTGAGATCATGAAAGGTAGATATTTGAATATCCTAATTGCAAATTCATAGGAGATTCTTGATAATTCTTAAAACACTGCGAGTGCTGCCCTGAACTTTCTTAGTGACATGCAAACACAGCTTGAAAGCGTTTACTATAGTCCTTCTCTGATAACTAAAAGGCCATTATTCCAATGAGAGCATTTTGCTTTAGGATTGATGTGCTACAATGATTAAAATTATATACGGACTGAGATGGTACTTTATGCATGTGCCTAGGATGCAATTATGGTCTCAAAGCCAGAGGCAAATAGCAAGCTATCTCAAAGGCAATAGAAAGAGTTGGGGAGGGAAGAGCTACGCACCCCATTGAAGAGCATGAGAAAGGCCACAAGAGGCCACGCAGAGATGCCCGAGTGCGAAAGGAGAGCTGTCCGCCGGCCAAGCATGGCCATTCTCAGTTGCTGGAGTGGTTGTGATCTCGAATCTTGGCCAAATATTGCATAGGCAATAATCCTACAATAACACTAATATTTACAATAGGCTCCCAGAACTAAGAATTCTGCTTAAAAATAAATAAATAAATTCATTTATTCAACTTGTTAAATTCAGGCACTCTGAAGAAGTGCTATTTTTCAGAATTACCAAATCAAGATGTTATTTTCAAGTTTCTTTAGAGGCAACTGCTTACCTTTTAAAAAGCATCTTTTAAAAATACAGTGGAAGGATAAAAGTACAGTCACCCTAATGTTTACAAATTTTACTACAAATGATATTTGATTTCCAGGTTACATCCTGGTGCTGACAGCTTGTCTATATAAGAAAAAAAAAAAAAAAAAAAGGAGTATGCCAAATAGCTCCTAGGATAAAACCGATATAGACTACGAATTTGGATTTAAAATCTTGACAGTTTAGGAGATTCTCTCTCCTCCATGGGGCAAACAGATCCAAAAGTACTTGTTCAAAAACTCATATGCCACATGATGCAACACCTTGATCACTTCTGTAACTTGTTAGTCTTGATCCTAATTCTTGATAAACAAACCCAGCAGGCTGCTATATTGAAGACTCAGATTCTTTTTCAACTATTTTTTGTCTCCCATAAACACTACTGAAGCAACTAACGATAAATTTTAGGGAGCTATTCTATAAGACCTTGAATAGTTTCAATCTCTACTAAGACATTAGGGCATTCAGACCTTAAAGAGAAAAAGACAACAAACAAACAGAAATCAATACCCAGCAGTATTAGAGAATCAACTCAATATATTTACAGAACAAGAAAAAAAGCAGGAGCTTTCACATCTAAGACCTATCATGAATCAACTCCAGGCACAAATCAACGTGAAATATTGACCTTGGCTGAATATGTAACTCACAGAAGTCAGCATAAGACACTATGTATAAGGGAATGTTAGCATTCAAATGGTCAGAGACAATCTTGCAAGAAAGAAGAGTGGAGTTTCTACAGTGTGAGTCTCTGTAACAGTTGCCCAAATGGATTAATTACAATAACTCTTAGGAAAATTGTTTCTTGCCAACAGGACATTATTTGCAATGCCACTATATTTGCCAGCTCCAAAAATCAGGTTTTTACAAGTCATAATTCCACTACCTGTGAAATTCACTGCAGAAGAAATTACCTAAATTAATAATCTACAATGTGATTTATCACATTTACTGGCCACTTATTGTCCATCAGCTGGGGTCAGTTGCTTTGACAAAGAACTTTGTCTGTAAATAAAGAAGTTACCATTCCTATTGTTCTAAATTGATTTGCAGATTTTTTCATGTAGCTGCTTCTGTTCCTTCCCTGTACCATCTTATGAGTCTTTCCTACTGCTTAGTCTTCTTTACCCTACCCATTACTTTTCCAAGTACCGATCTTCTATATAATACCTAGCTGATATAATTTTTCCTCTGAACCACTGAATTTATGGGGCAGAGGATAACAGAATTTCCTAAATACCCACATACTAAACTGCAAGAGGGAAACTGCTCCCCATAAAAGTTTCGGATGACACTCACTATCCCCTTCTACATCATGAGTGTCCATTTAAGAATAATTACTCACAATCTGCATGGGAGACGTAAGTGCAATTAAATGAGACCAACTGACACCATTAACTCCTTGCTTTCACATCAGCAAAGTCAGATTCTCTGTAGCAACTGCATATAAACCACAGAAATGGACTTACCCATTTCAAGGCATCTGAGCAAGAATAAAATCAGGTTTTATATATGGAATTCCTTGCTCCCAGAAGGCATTTAGACCTCTGTGGCATGAATAATTTTCATTCAGCTTCTAGCATACATGCAATTTTTTCATAGACTGCAAGACATTCGTTGCAACTGAACTGCTATTCTGCCATTGCTAACATTTGCAAAAAGAAGAATTACTTTGGGAACCACTTAGGTCTTGCCATATTAAAACTTGGACAGAAATTACCATGTATGATGATTCATGTTCAAAGCTAGATTCACAAATGCTGCATATGTTAGTGATTTCCAGTTCTATTCTACTGAGTAATAGGGAGCAAACATGTTCACACCTGTGATTGCCCGTGGCAAAATCTAGAATTAACGAAGTCTGGACTCTAACAGACCCTAACTAAACCATGAAACTTCAGACTCCTAAAACAGGAGGAACGGAGGTAACTGAAACACCATGTCAGTCATCTTCATTATGATTTATTATTATTATTGTTACTATTATCGTTGTTGTTATTATTATTTTATATAGTACATACCTCCCTCAGAAACCCAGCATCACTACTTGAACTGTTAGTCTATTAATTAATACTGCATATACATTAGAGTCACAATGAGGTGATGTTTGTAAAGAAACCATGAAATTGCCCAGGAATCTTGCCTAAAGCCAGAGGGACAGAAATTTCATTAACTCCCCAAAGAAGAGAGTTCACTTGTCTCAGAAGTTGTTTTAACTCCCCAAATGTTTTCATTTAGGCTTACAAACAAACAGAGCTCACCAAAATCATTAAGGTTAATCATTTATCAGTGCTACAGGAAATCTAAAAATAAGGCAGAAGAATGCGGGGCCTGGACACAACTTTGAAGACACACCTTCACACAATAGCACCCTAATTACTCTTAATTAACAGGAAGAGGAAACACACTGTAGTCACACTTGCAGTAGACAAGTGTGCAGACAAGATACTGCTGAGTTGATCCCTAGTTGTTACACTCAAAACCAACTTGGATAAAAGATTACTTTGGACGTTTTGAGCTTTCCAAGATTTCAGCTGGGTTTTTTTTTGTTTGGTTGGTTGGTTGTTTTTTTTCCTACCACTGTACACTGATAGGTTTTTCTGTTTAAAACATCTTAACTTTGAGCTATAAGACTCTGCAATTTCACAACAGAAAAATCTCAATTTCTGTGATGCAGACAAATCTGTGGATGAATCTCCAGCTCCACAAAAGTTTGGGGATTGCTTTTTACTGCATTGCAAAAGTTATTTCTGTATGCAGCTCACCAAATGCCAGGAGGCAGAACTGAAATTTCCTCTCCTTTACCAAGTAGGCATCACAGAGCACCCTTTTGGTAAAGTGGGAAACAGTGGCAAGGCAGCTTATGACCACGGAAATAAAATCCATATTACTATATGCTAATTTGGAAATGTCTTTGCAGGTTGGGATTTTTAGGAAAGGTAAAAGCACCCTGGAATCATTTGCACAGTGTTCTTTTTATGTTTTCATTCCCATTTAATAGTAAAAGTCCATTCATAGCTTTGGATACTCCCTTTAAAACACAAATGATTTGAACACAAACATTTCTTGATTTATTTTCATGCTGGTCTTCAAGCTTTTGGAAATCATGTTTTCAAACTTCTCCCTGACTTGATGAGAGCTAGAAACTTTGTTTTTCTTTCTTGCATGAAAGCAGAAATTTTCATTTGATCACTTGAGTGTGGACACTAGCGATATCGGACAAAGAACAATTATTAAGAGGCTAACGATGAGGTTAGAAATGCTGGCAGCTCTGTGCATCCATTCAGAGTGCTGCAGGGGGGTGCTAACAAGTTTGCCTGCTTATCCTTCAGTCTCCCCTAGAAAATGCTAATTCACTGCCATCTATTAAAAAAAAAATAAAAAAAATCTTCCAAATGGATTTCTAAAACATTCCTCATTGTAACTGTAGGATCTCATCTCTTGCATGTGAGCTGAGTTTCCTGGGTGTGACAATCGCTGTCAGATGACTGAAGTGTTGTTTGACCTTAACTGCTCACACTGAGCCAGCAGCTGCTTTTTCAGTAAAAGGGAGAAAAGACCTCAGGGAGACAGTCCAGGAAAGGAATGGGTAGGAAAGGCGGCATGAAATTCACCCTGCATCACCATGCCGGCTGACATCGTACAGCTTCCAAGTTCTGGAGGCATACAACTGGGATATTCCCACCTATCTGTCATTAGGAAACACAGTCCAGGAAAACAGATAAGTGGCTTCAGCACAAAATGCAAGTGAACATGTCAAATTAACAAAAATACCTGCAAGAGGAGGGTCTTAGGAATCTGAGGAAATGCTGAGACACATGCTCATGAAGAAGTGCCTTTTGTGCTACTCTTTTCAAATAAACATATAGAAGCCATGAGTGCCACTGTCAACTCCTAACCTGCCCTGTCTTGAACACAGAAGGCTTGGTAATATAATTAAACTACTACATAGCACCTTTTCTTTTTTTGCTTTTAGATTTTAGCATCCATATTACTATGAGAGTTTGACAGACTGCTTTGGAGATTTCTTTGCAGCTAAACTTTGGCCAAATTTGGGATTCTTATATCTGTCAGGCTCCAGCATGCCTCCTGCACAGGAAAAACAAAACAAAACAAAACAAAACAAAACAAAACAGAAAACAAATAAACAAAAAAAAAGAAAACAAAAAACCCCCAAAATGTAGTTTCCCCCTTGAAAATAACAGGGAAAGTATATAGCCAGCAAAAGTGAGCTGACAGGCTAGTGGAGGTGATGAGTACATAATGTGAAATGTCCTCCACGACTTGGGAAGCCTTCAGCATCCTATCCCTTTAAAGTGTTTGTAAAACAAATCACATATTTTGTTCTAACTTTGGCAACTTCCTGTCCTCTGCTCTGGAATGTGAAGATGAGCTAGACAAAACACCAGGGCAGACCTCAGGGAAGGAGGGGACCTTTGTACCTGCACAACCTCCCCAAGGATGAAGTTTACAATCCACTTCTATATTCGCAGTAAGCATGAACAAGTTTCAATGACTGTAATAAAACACACACTGAAACTGCATATGTCTTTACAGAAATTTAAACTTTCATCTCTCCATTCTGAAATCCATCCTCAGTGAGCAATTGTTAAAAATAGTTGACCCTTGCTTGTATCGCCTGAACTGACTTAAGATAGGCAAAGCTTTTGGCATTGGGTTTAGTTTGCTTATTTTAAATTTTTGTCAGGGCCATGGAGATACACAAGCAATGAATTGACAAAACATTAATGTGCTTGAATGGTTAAATATTTTGTTTTAAACTAAAATAATTTTAAAACTCAATGCACTTTTTGAATTGTTTTTAACTTGAAGTAGGAAGAAATTTTGAAATCTCTTTTATAGATACAGTCTTTGGTTGTTTTTTTTTAAAGAAAAGAAAAAAAAAGAAAAAGGACGGTGTTTCAAAATAAATGGCTTATGGCTTGGGGAGTGTTAATGAAGTATTAATGAAGTAAGACATTTCCAAAGAGTCTGGAGAGTGACAATAGCACACAGACTTTGGCAGTGCCACAACTGCAGAACAGCCCCCAGCAGTGAACGTCTACTGAAGCAAAGCAAAGCCAGAAGAAAAAGAGAGAAAGGAAGAAAAAAAAAAAAAAAACACAACAAACCACCACCAAAAAACTGTTGCAAGTTCATGCACCCCTATTATGAATTTATTTTAATTAAACAAAGAGATTATACAGACATTGCTGACAGGGATTATCAAAATAGAATGGCGCCACCTGCCCCTTGCAACCCAATTAATTAGTGGAGAATCTGAGGTGCCAATTATCACAAAGGAGTAAGAAAGGATCAGTAAACACAGTTCCTGGTGAACTTGAAAATTAACTCTTTCAGCTCACAGCTGAAGCCCCTCAGCTTCATGCACAGCCACTGTGGTTTTGCTACAGCCCTCCAAAAGCCCCACACTGAAAATACACAACAGATTTCTGCAGGTCCTTGTTTCTCATGGTCTTTGGAAAGATGACCACTTCTGCTCTTCCTAAAGTCACCACTGTAGTTTTTACAAAATTATGTTAGGAAACTTAAAATAGCAGATAAAATCCTTTAAGTTTGAAAGCATTCCTCAAAGCAAAAGATGGACTCCTTACTATGCTTGAGGTAGGTCACAAAACTATAGATTATCTTCCATGCCATACCTGAGAGATTTTAAGACAGTGAGTCCCTGAATAGAATTCCACTTATTGACAGAAATCAGATCAAAGTTCTAGCTTCCTAGGAAGCAGGTCTGCCTTATAGGCACTCGCCCCCATCTCTTCCTCATTATGTGAGAGGAAACAAACCCTATTTTGTTTCAAGCTCTTGAGTACATGGCCTCCAGGAGTAGAAAGAAAACTGCAGGCTCAGCAGCAACAACTAACTGCAAATCTGTTTTCTCAGGGAATCCACAGTCTAACAGAACATTGCAGATACTTCTGTATTTGGATATATGCAGTGTGAGCCATCATCAAAGGCACTGCAATGTCAATAAGAGGACAAGTGCCTTAGCACTTGCACAATAGGCTGCTGGTGGCCCTGGAAATGGAAAAGCTACTGCCGTTTGCCCTTTGTATAAATCCCATATGACTTCTAGTAGAACTTCCTCCTCTTTCTAGAAGATTCAAAGTTGTACTTCCCCTTAATCCATGTACTTGCAATGGTGTCTTAAGGAGAAACTAGTGAGTACTTCACACACAGGGCTTCTGTATTTTTTCCAATGGTTGAAAGACACTGAGTAATGAAATTTTCACCTCTACCTCTCCAGAAGAGTGACCCACTGTGTTTTGGGGGAGACAGTGCTAGCATGTTTTATGCAACCTGTAATCACAACTTATCCCTCCTTCACTGTTTCCTGAAGGTCACAGTAAACAAAAGAACAATCAGCTTCCATAAAAGACAACTGCTCTCTTTATTTTTTTCATTTATTTCCCTGAAATACAGTTTCTTTTAGAGAATGTTTACCTCTCCCCCATGCTTATGCTCATTTTAGGGTTACACTGACAGCTAGCAAAAGTATGATTGCAGAATAATAAATTTGGCTTGAAATGCTATAAACACTCAATGTAAAAAGGCCGGGTGAACCCTCAGTTAGCCCAGTGCAAATTCAGTGTTATTCTGTTGTCTTTGCTGGACGCCACAGCTGGAATTAAACATCTCTGTCTAGTTTTGTGGACTTCACTATTGCATTTAAAATAGGAAAAAAAAAAAAAAGAAAAAAAAAGAAGTATTGTAGATGACAAAGTGTGTCATTACGAAGCAGCTAGAAGAAAGCAGTATTGATTCAAGTGGGGGAAAAAATAATTTCAAAAGTTTGTTTTCACTGTCAACATCATTCAATACTCCTGTAAATAAAAATGAAAACAGGGATGTTATAAGATTGGACAGAATAGCCTTCCGCCAGGTGGTGCAACTGGATTTAAATTAATCACACAACTGATGTTGAATGATACATAACTACATTTCCATGTCTATCTAGAGAACTGCAAAACAAATTCCAAATACTTCAACAGTGGCAACCTGCGAAATATGTCACGTTTTAAAAGCAAATTTGCGTGCAATTCCAAACTCCTCTTCTTTTATAAGTGCCTGATGGGTTTTTACTCAATGGCTTTATTGTTTTGGGATCAGAAAGTGAAGGTTTCAGCTCTACAATGCCCAATTTGTCACCCTTTGGATAAAGGAGTGGCAGACCAAAGGAGCGGGACATACTTGCATTTAACACAGCGTGCTCTGAAGAACGGAGCACATGCTGGCGGGACTTGAAAGCCCTGAATGCGGTAGTAGTTAACTTGGTGAGAGACCTCTGCATACCTGTGGGGTGTGAAAAGGCCACTGGTGCTCATCATTCTGCATCAGGATTGAGTTCATCTTATCAAATGGGCCTTTGAGCGTATTGTGAAGTAATTTACCAACTGAAAAAATCATAACGATTTTCCACTTCATTTACTTCAACAGTAGCTATGTAATGTCAATAGTTTTAAACATTTAATTAGACACACCACGTGTTTTATGCTCTACTAATTATATAAAATTGTGCTCAATAATTTTCTTCCCATTGAAACAAACCTTAAGCAGCTGTTAAAACACTAATTGGGCAAATGCTTCCACGCCGCGCATTTGATTCAATGCCAAGTGCGTTCCTCCCCGACGGTGAGCGGGGTTTTTCCAATGTCCATGATGGAACCATAAACCCACGTCAATCTCTGCCCCACCACCGCGCCAAGAGCCAACTCCAAACATTTACTTTGGCCCTCACCTTTGAAAACTAACATAATATATAAAATGCAAAAGTTCAGATAGATGTTTAATTATACTGGGCTCTTAATTTTCTCCGCTTCCATTTTTACCTCCAAAGAACAGCTAAATTTGACACAGAGCTTGTCATTTACAGTCTCCTATTAAATCAGCACTTTTTATTACATCAGAGCTGCTTCACAAATGTTATCTCGCAGTATGGTCAAATGGAAAAGTGCACTGAAATGTGATGCTGAGCCTGGTAAAGATGAGACCCTTAGTACTGGGATGTTTTATTTCTATAATGTCTAAAACAAGTATGTGAACCACAGTGAACATGTGAACCACACATACAGTGGCAAGGGATGGGAAACCTTTCTCTTTTTTTTTTTTTTTTTTTTCCAGTTTTACATTAAAAGAAAATTCAGAGAGTTTCTATTTGGTTTAGATATCCTTACAAAAGGGCACGTAAGTCTTACCATCGAAAAGTTTTTGGTGATCCTGACGGCAGTCTGAATTGAGTCAGTACCTCTGAATCTCTCAACTGGCTTCATATGGAGTTTTAACCCTGGATGTAACTCCATTAAAATCAGGTTCTCTTAATTAGTGACTAAGTCTGTACAGCTGCAGGACTAATCCAGGCACTCCTATGAGGATGGAGGCCTAGCCAAGGGGACTAGATTGCCAATAACAGGAATTGTCAGACAATTCCTCAGCAGTCCCCCAAGCCTGCCTACACCTCTCTGAACTGGGATTTTGGTCCTGACCAAAAATTCCAGACTCCACTTCAGAATTTGTGGGTGGTGTTCCTAGAAGAAGAAACTGGCTGTGATGGTCATCTTCAGAGACACACATTTACACTTTTTGCTACGCCTCTACTTCAAAATGACCCTAGTTGAGTGTATATAAATGATATAAAGTGTATATAAATGATATAAACTCCAAAAGAAAACATATTTTCTCTTTGACAAATCTCTGAATATCATCACCTGTATATGATTGCAGCCAAAAAAAGTATGCCTGGCATAATACAAAAAATATATTTCTTCTATTTTTAGTTCGTAAGAAACCTTGCTGAATTACCTTAACTCTGTACTTTTTAAAAAAAATAATTTCCATTGATCAGTGGTCCAACTGACAATGGGTCTTCTGAAATATCCTGCCTTTTTTTCTTTTATATATCACTTCTATTCCATGCAAAACAAACAATTAATCACTGATCAGCAAATAATTATATAAATAACTGTAGATTCACCTTAAAGGCTGACTATAAACCAACACCATAGCACTCATTGAAACAAAGCCTCAGTTTACAATGCCTTGTTTGTTTGACACATTAACTCTGAAAGGAAAATGAATCACACAGCTTTCCACTAAGATACAAAGCTTGCCAACACTTGTGGGACTCTTTCCAAAACAGTTGTGGAAAATGAAGAGGGACAAGTCCTGGCTTCCTTTTCTACTACCACTATCATGTACATCAGGTGTACTGTTGAACGTTTTAATTTTTTTAACTTGCATGTTCGGAAGTTAGGTACATCAGTAAAAAAGCGCATAATTTTAATTCGCGTACCCCTTCCATCACAGAGGACCAAAGGAACAGATCTGCTTATAATAAATAAATGAATAAAAAACAACCAACCAAAAAAAAAAACAAAAAACCCAAGATAAAAAAACCCTTAAAATACGTTAGAAACATGCAGTCATAGGATAATTCTGGTTGAAAGGGACCTTCAATGATCATCCAGCTCAACCTTCCCTGCAAGAAGCAGAGACATCTTCAACTAGATCAGGTTGCTCAGAGCCCTGTTCAACCTGACCTTAAATGTTTCGAGTCATCTACAGCCTCCCTGGGCAACAACTTCCTGCAGGGTGGCTCTCCCATCCAAAGTGTTCACTTCCCCACTCAGTTTGGTATCATCAGCAAACTTGGTCAGGATGCACTTCATCCCATCAATAAATTATACTAAGATGTAATAGACAAACAAATGGAAGCCAAACAAATGCATTTGTGGATGTAATTTCAAGCGCTCTTCCTACACAAGCTGTCCTGTAACATTTTTCCTAGTAATTAAGATGTCATTGAGTCTCACCATTAAACACTTGTGTCTCAACATGGAGCTCCCATTCTGACCTCTTCATTTCACAAATCAAAATAGCAAATCTAGAATTCTGTTTCCAACCTTGCAGGATGAAACATCCCTTTCCACAGGCTAACTAGCAGACTGATCTAGGAAAATGTCATCTGAACAAGCTGATTAGTGGCCCAGAACCATTACTGCAGGACAAACAGTTAACCGTAGACTTTTTTTTTTTTTTTTTTTTTTACTGTTACAGATGAAGATCTAAGTCCTTTTCTCATAAACAAGTGAGGCAGTCTCATACCTGTGGAAGGGAGGAATTAATCTACATTGCATTTCTGATACATACTTAAATGAAATGAGCATGAGCATTTGCCATAGATTTGGAAATTTCATTTGGAAACTTAAATGATAACCACTGTGTTTTCTTCTGGCTTTGCGTGGACTTTAATATACTGTAGGAATGTTACACAGGGATGCTGTGTAAGTCTGTAATTTTCACATCAAGAGTTTAAAAACAAACAAACCAGTCTAAGATATGACTTCTACATTCACCACTACAGAAAAGTTGCATATTCCCAGGAAAACCCATCAGCCAAGCTAGCACAAGGATTTTTCTCATTTTCATCTGCATAAAAAGCTGTGAAGAAACTTAGTTCTTCTGGAAAACGATGGTGCAAATCACACTACTGTGGAACAATTATACCGTACACACAGTGCTCTCTTCTGTGGCCAGCCCCTGTAGAAGCTTATGGACTGTAACTCACGTCAAGATCCTCATACATCTTTCCAATGCTCTCATTGCACACCATCAGAAGATACGTTTTAGATGGGATTAGATGACTTTCTAAGGTCCCTTCCAACCTGAGCAATTATATGATGCGTGTAGAACATTAATAATTACATCACGTAGTCATAACCTCAGTATCTTTCATACACTACACAACACATTTCCTAATTCTTCCTTTTTACTGCATGAGACCTCTGCATCCACCCGCCTCCGTCTGAATAACTCAGTAATTTCCTTTTTATGCACAACATGCAGCAGAATACAGGGGCCACATTGTCGTTTTCCCTTTCCAGCTTCCTCCTGTCTTCCATATTTACTTCACAGACACTTTGTTTATCGCCCACATTCATGTTCTTAGAAATGCATTCATTTCAATTTTATGGAGGTTTAGGGCCAATGACCAAAATCCTATAAATCATTAAAAATATTTTTTCTCATGGAATCCTATGTTGCTTTTTTCTCAGTAGCAGAGAAAGCATCTTACTATAAACAGTTACATTTTTGCCCACACTAAAAATTCTGTATTAAAAATATACTAAATGAGGGACAGATGTTTAAAACAGTGGACCTACAATGAAGTATTAAATATTGCTGGCACAGTGAGTCCTTTGGTACAGTTTAGTCTGTTTTTGCAATAGGCATGTTTTTACAGCTGTAAAAGCACCAGAAATTACTGTCTTTGCTCCAATATTAATAGAGAAATCAATGAAAAAAATACAGCAGACTGCTGAACAGATTAGACTATTGTTCATACATTCTATTATTAAAATAATTTGGTTTTATAAATTAATATTAAACTCAATTGTTTTGAAGTGGCTCAAGAGGAATAGTGTCACTCTGAAGAGTACATGGAATATCTATGTAAAACCAAACAATAGCACTTTTGACAAAAGAAAACTGCAGGCCTCATTGAGAAATTAAACTTACCACTTAATTTTATGTGTAGTGAGAAAGTCTGACACGCAGCAGCACAGAGAAGATGGACAATCTTGTGCGATATCACTCCAAACTTGTGCTGAGTATGCAGTGCTAGGATTAAAGACCTTTTCCACTGCTATGGGTAGATAGTGCCTTAGAGCTACCAGGAGAAAGAACCAGGACAGGGCACGGAAGAGCAGATTCTATGGTGCAATAGATTTTGACATTAAAACATGTAAAACATAAATATGAAGAGCACAGAGATAACACTAATAACTGCAGACTTTGATCTAGTAACTGCAGGTATGAACTCAGCAGATTTATAACCACAGCAGGACTTGCTCACCACTGTACATTAATCTGCTGCTCCCACAGGAGGAAGGGAAGAGCACACACCATGAGCACTTCATTTTGGATCTCCTGCTACATTAAAGGTTTAATTTCTGTATCCCAGTCCTGTGGCTCAGAGATTCAAAACTGAACATTACAAGTTCAAGCTACTGGCTAAATTTTGGCTCAGCCTGTTCTACGTTTACTTGAGCACTAAGCAAGCTGTGACCATTGTAATCTGATGAAGTGATGTCTACTTGAGTTTGCAACCTGCTCAGAATAATGATAGCTGTGAGATGTCAGCAGCTCAATTTGTTTTAATGGGTCCTACTTCAATATCAATTAGGAGCATTAATTCTTCTGACATGAAATTCTTTTACTACTCAAAGAAACAAGGAGAAGAAATGTTATAAAAATCTGCATGTCTTGCTACATGAAGTGTGAAGAACCAGCTTGGGCCTTGGAGGGGATTGGAAAAAATGAATCAATTGGATGTGTAATCATCTAATGATCTTTGTTCAAGTTCCTGGTGGAGCAGGGGTGGGCTTTTGAGGAGAGATAAAGCTTGATTAAAATCTCCAAAGTCCAGAAACACTGTTTTAAAACCTGGGAAATAAGCAACCCAAAACAAAAACTAGAATAAAGGGCAGAACAAGACAGAATATGGACAAGGACTCGGCTTGCTGACCATCCTGACCAATGGGCAGGAGGTTAGCATATATAGTAACAGAAACAGGACCCCAGAAGGCTTACAGCCTAACAGCAGAGCTCCTACTCAGTAAACAAATTCCTTAGATCAGAGACATTTTTTTGGAAGGAGTTCGTATGGCACAAATATTTCTACTCTCTCCTTGAAGCCCAAAAAATCCAAAAATCATAAAACCACACACATACACAAAAAGCACACTGAGGATGTTGACGGCCCAAGTGAAACATGATTCTCATCCTCTAGAAAGTCCCTTGTTAACCCTCTTGAGAAGGTCTTTGTTGAGCAGGTCCTACCCAACTGTGAACCCAGACGCTGAAGCTCAAATCCTGTGGTGTAACCAAGTAATTCTTGCCTTGAAGGTATGCCCACTGCAGTGCTGGGAGTCACTTGGCACAGAGAGGACTGGCTGCAGTGGTCAGACCAGTGTTTGCAGGTACCGGTGCTCACAGCCAGACCCACATTCCTGTAAGCATTGCTGCCGTGGTGGGAATGTCCCACACAGAGTCCCACCAACTTCACCAGACTCCCTCCAAGCATGGGGTCCCAGGTGTGCATGCCCGGGGATGCAGAGGCACAAAACAGCAATGCTGCCACAGCGGCCAGCATAGCTCAGCACATAAGGAAACAAAGAGAGCCCTCACCCTTCTGGTTAGAGGAAAAAAACCCAGGGGCTATAAAACATGGGGAGGAAGGGGGAAGGGGGGAGTAAAAACAAACTCTGAGTAGAAAAACAGGATAAATTCATTGAATAAATTATTTACTGGAATTATTCACTTAGCTTCAATTACAATCTATCCATTCTATCCACCATCTACATTAAATTATAATAAATTCTTCTATTATAACTTGGCTTCATGCCTGCTGATTTACAATAGCTTATTTATTCTGAAAACAAAAGTCTGATGCTGTGCAGTCTTCCACAGGATTTAGATGTGCACACCTGGACATCGCCAAAAGACAATTCCTTTTTGAGAAACTCAAATTTTTCTAAATTAGAGAGAGAAGAGTGAGCATATTATATTTAAATTGCTACCAGATATTTTGAACAATACAAAAAAGGCCCAAGATATCAGAAAAAAATATCCTGCTGCTGCTTTCCTGAAGAGTTTGGCATACGTCCTGTACTGAATACCCAAATGCAGTTCTAAGAACATACATACTCTCTCTACCTTTCAGCCATCAGGTCTCTTTACTGAGCAGATGTTTTAGGACTCTTTTGAATGAAAAATCTCTTGTTCTACTTTACCAGATTATCTTTGACATGCACAAAGGGCTGTGCTTGAAAATGAATTACACTAGGACACAGAAAAAGGGAAAAAATCCACAAAGGTTAGGTTGCTTTTTATGTAATATACATAAATAAGGTTTGGTTTCTGCAGCAACACAGAATGAATATTTGTTAGGAATCCCAATCTGCACTGGGATAAAATGAGCACAGGTTCAAGCTAAAAGGTTAAGCTATGTTGAGAGAAAAGCAAGGGAAGCGTGCAATTAAACTGAGGGTCTGCAAATGTAAGAACGCTGCTCACCTTCCTCCCTTCATTCCCATTCTCCTGCAGCCACTATGCCTATGAACTGAACCGGTCAGCCTGACACTGTATTTTTAATTCTATATACACTGTAATTTTTACATCTGCCTTGACTTTAGCACAGTGTGTATCACATCATGGAGAAAAAGCAGAAATAAGGAAAAAGGAGAGCAAAATTGACTTTTATGCATTTTAACAGTACTCTATGAACCAACATAACAAAGCAAAAGATAACCAAGGCCTTACATGTTTGTTATACCAGGGACAGCAGCAGGACATGGGCTACCGATGTGGACAATTCTGAAGGAACAAGTTAAACCAGCTGCAGGGGGTTGGGGATGGTTGTGCTCTGAAAGGGATAGATCTGTTCTGTCCCTGGTAAAAGATCAAGGACAACACAGAAAACATCAATGCAGAAAAAGTCCACCACATATACATGTTTCAAGAACCCGAGGGCATCTTGTACACAGCTGCTTCAGACAAAAATCCCTGTTTTCAAATCTGCATTGCAGAAAAAAAGCATTAGACATCACACCAATAAGAGGAAACTGATGTGTATTTTCTACCTGACTCATTATAAGAATAGCACGGGGGGTTGATTTGCTAATATCAACATGTTCTTCTAAGCTACAAGTGCTTTTGTAATCCTGAAAACACACTAGCACTACTTCCATGTACTTTCATTGCTGATGTCTACTACTATTAAAGGGTAAGCATATATTTCAAAACTGTAATTCACTTAGCTTGTTACCAGAGCCAGTATTATGTGAATAAGCTTGATATATCTCTGTACCTAACCTATCAGAAAACAATTTATGGAATCTAATAAATTAAAAATGAATTGTCTCCAGCAACCATATATTTCACAATAAATGTATGGTCTTTGATCACAACTGACTGTGCTATGTTCTAATTAATTTTTATACAAAACTTTGCTATTGCCCCTTAAATAGATTTATACACAAGACTAATCAGCTAGCATTTTCAGCTGTGCCTTTGTCTTTTCACCTTCCAGCCAAGTTAAAAATTCACAGAATTCAAGTATTTATGGCATATCTTTCTATATATGTGCCATTTCAGTTTATGGAAGCAAAGACTCATACTTCTCCTTTGCTTTCTTGACCCCAACAGGCATATAATAGAGATAAATACATTCAGATAGCTTAAGGACTTGCCTCTAGACTAGATGGCCATGGAAAGGAATCCCTCTCTAGCTCTCAGTTACTTTCTTACACATAGAAAAGTATTGGAATTATTCAGTCACCATGATCCCCTCCACAATCTTCTGAGACAGCAATACAACCACTTGATATTGCTGTTTGAAATGGCAGGGTAGTTGGCCCGGAGTAGCACTTTGGCCCTGTTTCTGCTGGGATGCTGTAACTTCCCATTTATGAGCATATCTTCCTGTTATCAATGACCAAGAACCTAGAAAAAACATCTATGAGTGCAATATAAAATATCTAATTCAGACTGGATGTTCTACATACAGGTTTTATGCATCTGACGTGTAGATTCTGGTGTCAGATTTAGGGAAAGAAGTAAGTAGTAAAGGTGGGGTAGAAGGCATTAGCCGAGAGAGAAGAGTAAAGGAGGAATGAGGAGCTTGGCCACTGACACTACCTGCCTCCTGTTTTGCTGCAGGAACAATACATTCACTTGTGGGACTAATATGTAATTAAAAACCTGTAATTTATTAGAAAGAAAAAGAAGTGCACTGTCAAATCTCCCTGTTTTTACACAATCACATAGAAAAGTCAAAGGCTTTTTATGTTTTTGAATAGTGCTTGCTTACAATTAGTAAACTATTCCTATCTATCTACCATTAATCTCTGAAGTGTAGAATCATAGAATGGTTAGAGTTGGAAGGAACCTTAAAGATTATTGAGTTCCAACCCCCCTGCCATGGGCAGGGACAACTCCCACTAGAGCAGGTTGCTCAAAGCCCCATCCAGCCTGGCCTTGAACACTTCCAGAGGTGGCGCATCCACAACTTCTCTGGGCCACCTGTTCCAGTGCCTCACCACCCTCAAAGGAAAGAATTTCTTTCTGATATCTAATCTAAATCTCCCCTCTTCCAATTTAAAACCATTACCCCTTGACCTATCGCTACACTCCCTGACAAAGAGTCCCTCCTGAAGGCTCCCTTCAGATACTGGAAGGCTGCTATAAGGTCCCCCTAGAGCCTTCTATTCTCCAGGCTGAAATAGCAGCACAATACAAACACTTCAGCTATGAAAGATGCACATATATGTACGTTTTGGGAAAAAAAAAAAAAAA
>VXBW01005253.1:116045-130253 GCA_013400375.1 Thinocorus orbignyianus
ACAACAAAAAAAAATGCTTGAGAAAATGAAAAAAGCATCCTATAAATTCCAAAGAATTCTCAGTGAGAAAGAGAACAGCAAATTTAGCCTAAGCATCAGGCATCACTGCACAACACAAAATTCTTGTTGCATACCATGTAGGCTAGAGAAACCAGTAAAATTGGCAGAATACCCATTTTAAAAAAAGGTCATAAAAGTGTCTCTCTAGAGTAGCTTGAGCACATAAGGATCCTGCCTTGGGATACAGCCATAGGTCAGCTGACCCTTGGTGATCTCTTTCAGTATTCTTCTATGACTTTGTAAGAACTAGGGTTATGGGGATTTTAAAAACTGATATTTTAAATCTTTGCTCTGTGGAGGAACTCTGACAAGAGGCATACTTATACTTTGAGACTGTCTTCTTAGAGACTGGTGTTGCACTGAGCAAGTAGGAATATGTAGATATTAACCTTTTTGGATTATGGGGTGGGGTAGTTTTGGTTGGTTTCCTTTTTTTTTTTTTTTTGCAAGTACAGACTATACAAGACCTTTTATGTTAAATGCTCAAAAATTGAAATAAATTCTGTAATACAGACAGGAAGTCAGTGCAATGGGAACCAAATGGGAGTAATGGGACCCAGGTGGTTGGAATGGGGACAAAAACCCACATAGATGGCCATGTACAGCACAAATTGGAGCCTGGAGATGATTATAACTGGAACCTTTCAAAAGAAAGAATGGCTGTGCCCTGTTAACTGTATCAATGCAAACATCTTGGTATCTTACCACTGAGGAAAAGGTGGGAAGGGGGGAGTGTATAATTTATTTAGCTAATGCAACCTGATGTGCTCATGCTGAAACTATACTGTACTAAGAAATAAATCAGAATAGGGCATCATATGCATATAGTTTTAACTCTTGATTAGTATGAGACCTGAAAATTTTACTTTAAATTTGAGTACGGAACAGGCAGCCATCCTGCTTCAAAAATCACGGGACAATACTGTCAACTTAGTGTAATTAACAGTAACAAGCAGAATCAGAGGAAGACCATTATTCAGTACATAAGCTAGTTGGGCAAATACACTTAAGTTTTAGTAATACAATATAGTTTAAGGTCACTGAAATGCCTTCATTTACTTATCTACTTCTCTATCTATTCCAAGGCAGAGGGCTAACACCCCTGTAGAAAAAAAGGTCATATACAAAGCACAATTTACTGATGAACAAAACTCCCTTGGATGAAATATAAAAATCTTTAAGAGATGTTTCTCTAAGAAAGAGAATATCCACAATATGGTAACAACTAACCTGACAGAAAAATGATTTCTGGCATTGGATATATAAAGTTAATACCCTGAAAGCACACAGGGACACTTTGTGAGCCCTGACTAGCCCCACCAACAGGTAATTAAGGGCCGACGTCCAGGAGTTTGCAGATTTGCATTTTATAAAGTTGCCCAGCAAAATACACAACACAAGGCTAATGTACAGGCCTTAGTACTCCTCCACTGCTGCAGAAAGTTCGCAAAAGTGCACGGCACTTTTCTTGCGACATTTAATAAAGAAGCAGAGTTTGCTCAGTCCCTGTGGGATTCTGTGATAGCATTTTTGGTTTGATTCTTGAGGATGAGGGGGTAATTTGTGGCAGAGGAGGGAAGACATTGATGGTCCAATCTGAGTCTTCAGAAACATTTTATAGGTGTATGTCCATGTTGTGCACTGATGAAGGACTGTTTTGGAATTGGCAGACTAGAGTTAACTACCCCATTAAAGAACAATGAACCAAAAATTAAATTTATGAAGTCCCAAGTTATGTGGAATATTTAACTTATTCAAATCTATACAGTTAAAAAAGGGGGGGGAGGGGGGGGATATAAAAATGCATATTATTAAGATTGTATACTTTTGTATAATTTGGGGCATTATGGGGTTACTTTTTTTCATTGTAGGGCCATTCATGTGGGTATATTTCATTGTTTGTTTGTTGAATTTTGTGGTTTGGTTTCGGGGTTTTGGGAGTTTTTCTTTTGTTTTGTTTTTATTAATGAGAACCAAAACCTTTGTGTCATATACAGTAAAAGTAAATAAAAATCTGGAAGAAACATGCAAGGAAGCAATCAGAAACTGGTCAAAACATACAGAATGTAAATAAGCAAAGAACCAAGCACTCTGAATGTTAAAAGAAATAGAAACAAAAGTCACTGGTTCATGATGGTAACAGAATAAGACCAAGATCCAGAGCAAACACCATCAGGTTGAGCTAAAATCTAAAAGCAGACAATGTAAAGGACTGGGTTTTTATTAATTTTCTTACCCACCCCCCACCCCCCCCAATTAGAAGGTTAAAAACATGAAATGTTAAATTTCTGAAAAACAGAAAATTAGAGAAGATTAAGGGAATTCATAATACACAAAATACAACAACATTGTGCATAAATAATATCCATGTAAGTTTGGTGTCACTAACCCAGTGGATACATTTTCCGATGGTAAACAGTCTGAATGCCCTGGCTGGCCTTTACTCAAGTAAGAGAACAGATCTAAGTAAATCCCACATGAGAAAGAAATTAAAAACATCTGCTAAGGACACAAATGGTTTGCTGGCTGATGTCAGCCACAGGAAAGCTTCCAGTATATCAGCTCTGGGCTTGCCAGCAGGTGTTGCTGCAATTACTCAGAACAATTAGAGGAGATGAAATATTTCCAAAAGCATGGAGAAAACAGGGCCAATAAATAAGACAAGAACAATACTGTCAACAACTGAAGCAAAGTATTTTAAAGCCAGTTACCAGGGTCTCAAATTTTACCAGTCGTATTCATGTGAAATAATATCCTCCTCCATGACTGATTCCACTGAAATCCCCAACATCACCTGATTTCCAAGATACGCCCTTCACATCTCTAGTGGAATCTCATCTTGACAGAGAGAGATAATCAAGAGAATATATGCCAGATAATATTTTCAGATTGCATGTATTTGAGCATATTTGTTTACTGTCAATAAACCTGAACTTGCACTAATGCTGAAATTCATTATTAGATTTACTTACTTTATTAGTTTTGTTATGTTTTTTCCTTTCTCTTTTCCTTTGCAGAAGATCCAGTATTTATATTCTTTCACTGTGGCTATACTCCAGCTAACAAGAAGGCATAAAACTCAGCTCTAATGTTTAGATGTCAGGTTTCTCAATATACTTTGAGTATGACTACATGAACAATATTCTCCCACAGGGCATACAGGCTCCTGTCATTTTGCAGATCAACAGCAAACACAATATAAATTTACTAAATCCAAAATTTTCCCCTTCCTTCCCATTATTGAACTGTGCCATGCATACAAAACAAAATCAAGAGTTTTTAGGGAGCATTCTTAAAATTCTGTCCATGTAATTATATGCTGATTGAAACTGACTTTTTCATTCATTCATTATTTTAAAAGAAATCAGAGCTTGATTTGAATTTTTTTTAAACTATCATCTCTCTAGCTACCTTGAACTCAACATAAGAAAAAGTCTATTAAACTCCCGAACTGGACATCATGTGACTTGCATCATTTTGAACCATTAATTCACTGTTCATGGAAAGCAACCAAGAAGTGTAGTGGCTTCTTCATACTGAACTGCATCACAGTCCTGCATCCCTTGATCTGCTGTCTTGCTGTTAGAGTTTCACTGCTGACTTCAGCAGACTCTCTGTCAAAACCAAAACCCTCTGTCAGTTACAGTATGCCCTGCATTTTGTGGAAAACCTGAACTGAAAAGAGATAGCAAACTTTACCTCATTTGAGTTGGGGAACTAGGTTGACACCCCAAGGCATCACATGCCTTCTTATTTCAATGTTATATGATAGAGATGTCACGTGGATGAGTGACCTCAGGACAAGACTCCTATACTTCACCTGTACCTCCTCCCCACTACACTTCACAAAGCGTAAAGTGACCAGCTTGGTACAGATGAAGTAACCACACTGCAGTTCATTTTTCTTTTTTATAATTAATTTCCAGTCATTCATATGCTTGGAGCTGAAAGTTAATTACATGCTCAAGTCATTTATTCTGAGATTAAATGGCACCAGTTCCTTGTGTGCCCAGAGTAAGTCACTTAATACACTCTCAGCTTTCATTTTAGAAACATGCACATTGCCATTTCCCTACAGGAAAGAAACATTAACTTAGACTTTCAAAATCTTCTCAGTATGCAAATTGCTATTTAAGTAGTAGATATTACTTTATTCTAAAGAGCTCTAAGGGTGGAAAAAGTTAAGATGCTGCTAACTGACAGAAATATTCAAAAATCTCCTTCAAAATCTTCAAAAACAAGTGTAAGACGAAAAGTGGCTTGGCAGAAGTGACACAATGAAATACAGTATTTGTCTTACAATTACTCCAAGGTACATTTTCTTAATTTACAAGTTGAAAACAAGCAAACAAAAAAAGAAAACAAGTTGTTCTTCTAACAGCCCACTTTACAAACCACACCTGGAGCGTGACCTGAAGCCACTCTGCATGCTCTCTGGTTCAGGTTAGAAAGCAATTAACAATTCTGTTAACAAACAACAAACCAGAATAGAATCCAGCGCATTTTTTCATAGGACTATAGAATCAGTAAGAGTAAAAAGCAGTCAGCATTTATTTTTCAACTAAAGAAAGCAGATATATCTTGGAAGCGAGACAGATTTTGGATCTCTGGAGAAGCGTGATAGCATTTGTACACAGTCATTTTCTAATCATATATGCACTTTAAAAACAGTTCTCCTATCCCACAACATTTTAGTTGGACTTGTTCAAAGTTAGGAAATCTACTGCTTTTCAGATAGCATCCCTGTCCAGCCACATCCACTGAGTATGTGATTTCTTTTCCTCAAACTTTTGAACACGGCTGCAGAAAATCTCTTTGCATAGTGACAGCTGCACAGTTGCACTTGGTGGCTTATGAAACAGAGTACCTGCCATGTGATGTCTGCACTATTGCTGTGAAATAAGAAACATGTTTATTCTAACTAGGTATAAAATAAAGGAAAATTCTTGTGCCTTACATGTGTTTCTTCATATTTTGGGGAAGTAAAGCAGTATTGTTTGAGAGAGAGACCCAGTTAGCAGCACTGCTGCCACCACTCCCATATGTTGTGGTTTGGGCTGGACACCATGGAACTGCTTTTGAAGGGACAGGCTGTGAAGTCAAAGTAGCATGGCTGGGGCACTAGGAACATGCAAAAAGAACTCTGACAGCCCCTTTGAACACACAGGACAGGGACACCAGGTTGGAACCTGTCTTAGAGACTGGCCAAGACAAGACAACCCTGAGCAAATGCAAGAGTTATCCTTTCAAATTCCTTCCATTATTGTGCTGAGAAAACATGGGACAAATCAGCTCTCAAACCCACAGTGGCCCCGTGTGCTAAGTGGCAGGAAGACAAGCAGGGTGAAGAAGGAATAGCGAAAAACATAGGCTGGTGCCTACTTGGCCCTGCTCTTGCTAGCACAAGATAGCTAAAGGCCACACATCTACTAAAGTAACCAGAACTATGATGCTACACATTCATCAGACTTATTAGACATGGACTTTTCAGCACAAGGAGAAAGAAGTTATCCCAAATGAAGGGCTAAACATAGTAACTCACCTCTACAGACGCCAGTAGCCCCAGGGTAGCTGCTGCCTGACCCTTGGGGCTGCAAAGGGCAGATTTCACTGCACTTGTGCCATTCAAGGCTCTCACAGCATCAGGAGGAAGAGTATTTTAGCTCACAAAAAATTAATTAGCAAGAGAAAGGGTTAGAATCTCCATAATTCACAGGTCCCACATTAATGATTAGCTAACCAAACTAGCCACCCAGTTGGTAATTTGATTTGTTGGAAAGGAAAAAGGCACTCTACGGACCTTGAAAGGTTTTAGCAGAACTGTGCGTCCCAGGTCACTCTGCTTCCCCCTGCCTCCACCATCTCATTGTCAAGCTCAATTTGCCAGCAAGGTCCTGACAATAAACACAAAGATACGTTTCAAGGTCAATAGGCAAAACTCTCACTGGATGTCATGACAAAGCCATTGCAGTGATGAAGTAAAAAAGATACAGAGATGGAAAGGGTCAGTTTTTTCATTTTGTTTAGCGAATGGCATAGCCTTATTCAATTACCACCCTTCATTTATTTTACCTTGATCATTAATACTTCATATATACCTATGACTGCTAAAAGCAAGCGGAAAAACATTCCCTGGAAGCTGAAGGATATTATTTACGGCTTAGAGGGAGGAATGAATGGTCTGCTAAACTGCCTGGATACTGATATGTAATTTTCCAAGTCAAAGCACTAGGACAATGTGCTTGTTAATTAAAAATCACGCTTTACACTTATGCTTTCTGAGGTGGGATGAAATACAGTAAATAACTACAATGGCTTATTTTAATTTTTACAGAAACCATGGGCACACTTCAGTGCCCTGGCACATAGTGAGAAGACAAAGTAAAGGGTATGCTGACCTTAAAAGAGCGATTTCAAACATATAGCTTGTGGGCCAACTAACAATCTGGGTCACAGAGAATTAAGAAAAATCAGAATATTTTGTCCTCTGCTATAACAAATGCATACTTGAGTGTCAGTTTCACCTAGGAAGCAACAGGCTAAAGACTTTCTGTTTGTAATTTAGACAATAGACTAATTGCCCAATTCTTCCACTGTCTGAAGCACTGTTATTTTGTTGGGGTCATCCATGTTAAAGTCTACCAATATTGACCAATATGAAAGACACCATCCAAACTAAAAAGCACATTGAAAGCTCCAGCTCTTTCCCCAAACCCTTCTTTCTGTAGAGTCAAGTGGTTTTGTAGCTCCTGAAGTATGAGAATGTTGATCTAGATCAGATTTTAAGATGTGTTTGAGGCTACTAGAACTCAGTAGTTTAGCTCTGAACCACAGAACTGTTAACAGCAACAATATTTTTTTACAGAAATATTGAATGCTACAAAGAAATCAGAAGCAGCAGCAGACCAAAAACATCACATTTTTTTAAACTGCATGAAAATTTAAGTTTCTTCCATGCTGCAAGTACTCACATATCATGCCATAGACTAAGATAAACTTGAATGGACTGTTCACACTGCAAATGCTATCTCTAAACCAACATTAACGAACAACCACGTGTAATTCTCTGCATTCTTGGTCTGCCTAAATGAGCACTGGTTAAGCGAATAAGTCTTGCTCAAATAAGACTGGACTTCCTGTGTGTGGGGAAAAAGATAAAGGTCAATGATCAAGGGACTCAGTGCCCACGAATACAGTCTTCTGTAAACACAAATGTTGTTGAATGTGCACCTGCTCTGAGGCTAAGCAGCACTTCCCTCAGACATTAAATATTCTCATGGTATCTGTATGTAACATTGTTGATGTAACTGTTTTAACTGAAGTTCTTCAAACTCATAGGGGAAATTAAATTATAAGAAGCACTTGGTAGTGATTTGCAAATACAAATCTGCAAAATCTAATAATCGCCACCCATTCAAGAAGTAAATTCCAATGCCAGTTCAGTTTTTAAATATTCATGGCACCATGCCAATAACATTGCTGCAGGGAACACCTGCAGGCAGGGTTCAAAAGTTCTGATTAGGAAGTTCTTCAGGTCAGGAAAATAGTATGTTCAGCCATAAATTCAAAGGTGGAAGAAACAGAAAAGGCACAAATCACTTCTGGGACAGATGGGAGCCAAACAAGAACTTGTTTGAATATAGAAAGAGCTCTGACTCCTAAAATATAAATGGTTTTCTTTGGTTGCATAAACATACTTTTGCTTTGTTTTTTGTTCTTAAGTTTATTACAAAAGCTGAAGAGCTCCCAAAGTCATCATCAGTAAGCTATGGCAGAGGAAAGATGCAGGTGACACTCTTCTGACACTAAAAAGTATCACAATTGAGGCAACACTTGCATAAAAAATAAATTTCTGTCCATTTTTCCATCTAGTCATGGGAACATCCTTTTTTTTTTAAAGAACAAAACAATGCTGAGGAAGGCAACATAAAGATGAAAATAAATACTGTAATGTATATTACTAGAAAACAGTTTGCCCTGAAGATGAAGTCTGAATGGGAGATGACGTAGTAGAAGTGGCCAAGATATCTGATGGAAAGGAATATTAAAGAAAAAAACCAAAAACCAACAACAGACAGACAGACAGATTTTATTCTTCAATCTCCTGAAAACAAGGTCTTTCAAAAAGACTTCCTCAAAAATCACAGTGGGAAAGAGAAAATATTATTCCAGAATACCTTGTAGCCTGCTCTGAATTATAGAATTTGCACATAAAAATTAGCATTTGTGAAGACAGATCACAAGGCACAGAATGACTCAATAGCCTAGATGTTAAAAGATTAACTTATAATATGGGAGATCCAGGTATGAGTCCCAGTCCAGTAAGCATCTCAGCATATGTTCTAAGAGAAATAGCCTACAGTGGAGAGGCTTGAGAAGCTTGCAGCATTTCATAGGCTAGTGTGGGAAGTGCTCAGCTACAGATTGGGAAATGAGGGCCCCAGTCCCTGCCCTGAAGCAGGCAAACCCATGAGATTCAACTTGAATCCTTTACATCCCACGTACATGCTCTGTCCATCAGTTTTCAGCTATTTAACATTTCCCAATTAAAATTTCTTCAAAATTGATGTGTTATAAAATAAGCTCCCACGTTGTCCTACCATCATAGAAACAACATCAGAAATTATGCTCAGTCCTCCCACCAATAAATCACCAAAAAACGCCAGGGATTACCTATGTTATTTGTGCAGCATACTTTGCTTAATGACTCTAAAGAACTATCTTCAACCAAGGCATGCACCTATTTGAAGTTACCTTTATATGTACAAATGCCTACCTTTTTTTTTTTTTTTTTNNTTTTTGTCTGCTCCTTCCTTCCTTTTTTTGCACATACTTTTCTTGGCTATGCCATAATCTCATTTTCCCCATGAATGCAAAGCACAGATGATTCAGTTGTGTCAACCTGATTACCTAGTTCTGATGGGTACTCTTCAAACGGAACATGAGAACAAGCTAGACAGCAAGCAAACACAACATAAAATCAAATACCCCAAGTGTGCACCATCCCCAGAAATGCAACTGCTAAAGCTGAAGTTACACAATGAGTTTCAAGCTCCAGAACGACTAAGAAAAGGGGCAGGCTGGCTTTTGACATTCAAAAACCCAAAGATAACTCACATGCAACCCCAAACACAACATGGTCCTGAAGAGACAAGAGTCATGCCCACTAGTAGATTTCTGTGTCTTTGCTCCCGCTCCAATTATTAATGGGGAGATGAGGGCATTAAAAAAAAAAAAAGTTATCCCTACTGCCCTCTTCTGTGAAACCTTCCTAGCCATCAGTTTTGTTAAAGTTCTGGAAGACAACTTCAGCATCACTCAGCCTGGGAGTTCATCCCATCCTAGCAGGTAACCAAGTGAAAGCCCTCCCAGACATATTAGCAGTAGTCAAAAAGCCCCAACATTAGCGCCTGCAACACCCAGTGCTGCTACTAATTCCTACAGACACAAGTGCTAAAGAGGCAGCGTGTGACTTTTCTCACCCTAACCCCAGCAGGTAATTGGAGTTTCCATGGATAATCCTAGCTATCAGAGAGAAAATCTCTCCCTCTAACGTGACCCATTAGCACAGAGTTCACTGATCAGTAGGTTAACATGCCACTAAAGCATCTCTCTGTGGGGCTCAAGAGGGGTCAAGAAAACTCCATCACAAAGAACAAAAATATCTACAGAGCTAATACGTGTTTATACCAAGATGCCCATAAACAGGTCAAATTCTGCTCAGACGCTATTCTCTTCCCTGGGGAGAGACGAGCAATATCTACAAACTCGACATTACTCCCCACAATTTCCCTTGAATGTCACTTAAATATGCAAAACAGAAAATATTTTACTAAATTATATGGGAAAGCTAGCAACCCACCTCATTGTAATGTCAGGTGGATACCATTCTACATCTGCAATGCTATACACACTTGCAGTTTATGGTCCCTGGTTACAAATGAGAGACGTTTTTATTCACTTATCACCAATAAGTAAGCCACATTAAGACAAGGTAATAATATACACACAGGCAGTTACTAAAGAACACTTCATGCTTTGTAGGGACCATGCAAGTTCACCAATGGTAAATCATTTGTATGCCTACTTAGGTGGTAGTAAAAGACACAGTAATAGTAAAATATAATAATAGTAAAAACCTGTCAAGGTGTGATCATCTAGGGATGTATAGTTTTAACAATGAAACTTTGAGAATGTGGACTTACACCTAGTAATCTGCTGGGTTGAAATACACCTTGCTAAGTCACTTTTCAAGAACTACTTTCTCTCACTTCTTATTAGTTGCCTTTTGGCCAAGAAAATAGACAAAAGAACACACATATCACCTTCAAATAGAAGCAGAGATAAATTTGCGTAAGGAAGAGGGAAGGTATAGGAGGTTTCAGCTTGCATTTATCATTTATTCATAAACCTCAAAGAGCTGCGACAGTGCTGTCCTCTATTAAAAAAATCACGGGTTAGAAGGCAGCTGATTTATTATTTTTTTTCCCACTGCCCATGTACTGGAATATCTCCATCATGACAGAATTTCCCAACAGATTAGTTCTATTAGTGTTAATTGTCTATATAACACACATTTCTGTCTTGCCTGTTGCATTTCCCGAAGTTTCTTAATGTTTCTAGTATTTTTGATAACAAGCGTTCTAACCAAAACGTGGACTATATGATACACATAGGAAATCATGATCATTAAACATATACATCTTTTCCTGCATGTTCTCGTGTAGACTGCTTTTGTTATCTGGAAACCAGCATTGCTCTTAGCCTTTACTTCCTAAGTCTTAAATTGGTGGATAGTGGCTTACATTACATGTCTCGTGCATGCAAAACTTTGGTGTTAGCAAGAGAAGTTAAGGATCTAACGTGAGCTCTATCTTGCATTTCCTTTTATTTGTTAGTTTCAGTCTCAGGCTTAAAGTTATTTTAACACACTTTTGTTTTCAACACATATTCAGTATGTGTCTAACACCCTCTGGAGTTGCAAGCCACCCTCCCACTCACCCCCAAAAAACTTCAACCAGTGCCAAAGTCTATATTTTCTTAACTTAAAGAAGTAATTCCAGGGCTGTCAACTGATAAATTTCATTCAGGGAAACGCTGTGTTCTTTAAGCAACACATTAATCTTCTCTGAGCTAACCGTAGTAAACATCAATGTTGAATTGTACAGATTTCACATGTTGCTGCCAGGAGAGAGTTTTAGAAGAATTATCCCCTTTTTAGGTAACCTGGCTTTTAAAATTACACCCTAGAATATGCAAACAAAGAAGACTAATGAACTCAGCAGCCCGTATGCATTGAGGAGGCTGTTGAAAAAAAATAAAATATACTGTGAGTAATGGAAAAAGGTTCATTTTTCAAAAGCTGGAGGGAGCTGCCTGTGTGAAGGTAGGTGGGGGAGAATCTCTCTTTCACTGTGGTTCTAACAGTTTGCTATAAACACCCATTTCCCTGCTGTTATCAGGGAATATCCTGCAGGGGTGTGTGTTCTATGTCACCTTGTACAATTCACTAAGGAGGAGGATTTTTTCTCTCCTAATAACCCACTTGCCTCTCCACCATATTTATTTTTTTTTTTATCTTTTAAACCGAGGTATGCAAGAACATCCATTAACTCCTGTCCTGCTCCTCTTGGAAAAGCACAGTTATTGCAGCATTGTTCCTGATGGCTAAAATAAAAGCCGACAGAAGTTTGTGCAGAACATCTTGTTTTCTGCTACTAAAACCACTGCATATAGAATATCAGGCTTGCCATGCAAGTACAACCATGTATATACATCCAAAAGGGATGCTTTAAAATGCTACCTAGATATTACTAAGAGATAATACTTTAAACAGTCCATACTGCTTTCAGCAGTGGAAGTAAACTGTGTGTACCCCTTCTCTGATGCTAACTGACCTTTTCAAACAGGCTGCTAAATGAAGAAACAACCTGATATTCCTCTGTAACCGTATACAAAATCCCTGCAGGCAGAACATCCTTAGGCAACAGGCAGCACTACGCCTCAGTCACAACATGCACCGAGCTCCGGAGGCAGTGTCCTCGAAGGGCAGCGAGCTGGCTGGGATGCTGGCAGTAGAAGTGACACTAAATCAATTACTTACCCTCAAATGTCTTGTTTTAAATCTGTTGCTTCCACCTGGCCATAACGCGAAGCAGGACCGCTATGATTCACCAAGAGAAGATTAAACTTGACAAGGGGGATTTATTTAATGTTGTTTAAATAACAGAAATCTGAAATAAAATTGCCCTCTGCCCAGCCAAGATTTCACTCACACTCTCTCTCTCCGTCTCTCTTTCCAGGACTGCTACGTAGTGGTCTATAAATACTGGCCCCAACACTTGCTCAGTGCTTTACTTGCCGATGGCACAGGTCGGTGTTACTGTACACCGCAGCAAGGCTCAGCTGAAGTTCTCAGCTGCTCAGACAAAGACACGGACTGGCTTCCCACCCCGCCTGCCTGGAAATACCATGCTGCTGCCAGCTTTACAGATGCTGCAGGCCCAGATCAGACACAGAGGGATAACTATGAGGTTCATAAAAAAAATAAAAAAATAAAAAAATAAAAAAAAAAAATTACAGCTTTTTGAAAGCAGGTGGAAAAATGGGAGAAGAGAAGGAGGAATCACTTCTATTTTAGCCCCCTTGTACTGTACATCTTCATATCATCTAGCTATGATTATAGAACTTAAATCCCAGATAACATGGATGTCAAAATTTCTGCAAAAACATTTTCTATAAAACAAGCTCTCCATGTTGAAGAAGGTGCCTGCTTGTCATAGAATTCAAGCAAGAGCATTAAGACTACATGGGTATTCACACAATGTGATGAAAAATGCACATTAACATTGCCATTCAAAATTTCTGTCAGTAGTCAGGTATTTCATGCCCAAATTACTATTTCATAATAATGCAGAGCATGACAGTAAGCATGATATATCACAGAGGGCAGTAACTCACAATCCTGCCCTGCAATAAATATGAGTTTCAATAAACCCTCCAAAAACCAGAATCACCATCTCTACAAGACCCCTGAGAAACTGGGCTGTTAAGAGATAGGTGCCTTGAAGTGGAAAACAGGGAAATTTCTGCAGCCCCATGTACAGCCTGGCATAATCCAGTAGCTTGCAGCTCTGCACACCTTTTGAGGTTACCAGTGAGGCCATGGACAGTGTTCACTGACCCATTTGCAGTTTTAATAGGAATATGAATTTCATCTCCTGGACCTATTGAAAGATATATTAATCCTTTCTGCTTTACTTTCACTACTTAGATCAGTAACAGCTTTTGGAAGCTCTCCTAGTACCTTGTTCAAAGAGTTCAGGCTCTTCTTTCATACAATTTATTTATTTTTACTCCACAGTCTGAAAAGCTAAGTTTATTGTCAGTAATACACCAGTACTGAAGTGGACTTTGTTTAAACAGACACTGTTTATAAAACCTTGGTTTAGAAGCTCTTCACTGATGCCAGAGAAACCTTTTGTCTTTAAATAAAAATACATTTTGATAACATGGGGGAAATTGCTAAGCTTTTGTGAACTGCCAGATGCAAAGTCTTCCAACTAATTTGGTCATTACAAGTTTCTCAGTTATAAAACTCCCGCACATAGCGTTCATCCTCAATGATGTACATGGCAGTTTCATAATATGATTCCATCAAACTTTTAAGCTGCCACAAGTAAATCCTTGAACAACCTGAAACCAGAGTGATGTAATAAAACTGTGCAAGCAGTTGAAATATTTATCACAATTTCATGTTTAGCACAATGTCAAAACATATTCTTGGACATTTTACGTCTGCAAAACAGAGATTTATCTTAATTTTTTGGGAACAATGGTAGAGAAGCCTTTGATTTTAACAAAACATGAACATCCCTCTACTTCTGGAAACAAATATGCAGCATTGCTTTCCCATAACACATCACTACCATTCCCAACAAAAGCAAAAGGAGACAACACCACCATAAATACTTCAGTTAGTGAAGGCTTCATTTTTAACAATGTTTATTTGATACTGCACATGCAGAGGTGATAAGGCACATAAAACCAGCCCCACTGACATCAGACGATACAAAGGCAGTGAGCTGACAAAAAAATATGAGTACCACATGCTGGAAAGTTTGACAGCACCAAGAGGATGAGCACTGG